>WWET01006603.1:48628-59289 GCA_011038615.1 Limnodynastes dumerilii
ACTAGTAGCAGGTCGTCTATATATCGACCATATAACCTGATGGGGGACCGCGATGTAAGTGGGTAAATAAACTTCCGCTCCCAGCTTCCCATTTAGAGATTCGCGAAGCTGGGAGCGAAAATCGTACCCATCGCAGTCCCCATCACCTGTAAGTAGTAACAACCATTAAAAAGAAAATAGTTCCTCTCTAAAACAAATCTGGCACATTGGACAATAAAATTTCTCCTATGTATAGGCACCTTAGGATCCTGTTTTAAGACTTCTTCTAATACCTCTAACCCCCGAGAATGGGGTATCGAGGTATAGAGAGTCTGCACATCTATAGAACAGAATTTAAAAGACTCATCCCATTGTAATTCATGTAACATTTTTAATACTTGGGTTGAATCCTTAAGGTAGGAAGTCAATTGAGGTACATATTGTTTGATATTAATATCCACATATTCCGATAGGCGTGAAGTGATAGACCCAATCCCCGAGACGATAGGACGTCCTGGGGGATTGAGTCTATCCTTATGTACCTTCGGTAGATGGTAATAAGTGGCAATTTGTGGATTTTTGTTGTACAGATAGGTGAATTCCTGTTGTGAAATACAACCCCTTTTCTCTCCATCTACCAGTAGTTTTTCCAATTCATCAACATATTGGGAGGTTGGGTCTTTATCCAACTTTTTATAAAAGACGTCATTGTTTAATTGACGATATGCTTCTGCCTCATAAGTTGTTCTGTTCATAAGTACAATACCCCCCTTTATCTGCCTGCTTGACAATAAGGTTGGGGTTTTCAATTATTTTCTTTAAGGATTGTTTTTCCCAAGTATTTAAATTAGATTTTACTTCTGAAGTCTTAAAATTCAATTGATTAAATTCCAGTTTTACCATTTCAGCAAACATATCCAAATAACTACCCTTGGATTCCAAGGGATAGTACTTGGAATTAACCTTTAACCCAGATACATTCGGGATATCTAATTCTTGGTCTAACATATTAACTTTCTCTTTCATAGGATTTTTTTAAAAGTGCCTTTTAAGCGTTAAAGTCCTGATGTATTTTGCCAGATCAATAGATAACTTAAAATGATTAGGGGGACAACTTGGTGCAAAAGATAAGCCTTTTTGCAATAAACGATAATCATTGGCGGTTAGGATAACATCAGATAAATTAAAAATGCCTTTACTCAAATCAATACTCTCTTTTTTGCAAGGTTTTCTTGCTCTATGCCCTCTTCTATGTCGAAAATTCTTTTTATGGATTTCCCTCGGATCTCTAATAGAGGAGGAGGATCCTCGTTTTTTTGGGGAACCCCTAAAATTTTTTTTTGATAGCATGGTTGTACACTAAAAGTTTTGGAACCAATCTGAGCAGTGCTTATTGATGGTTCCTCATTAGCAATCTTTATGATTTGGTTCGTTAAAGGTTCAAACCTATTTTGAAGGTCAACACCCAATTGTGGGAAATTAGTAGTCTCATCCATCGGCTTTATATTTGCCCTATTTTTCAGAGGGATTTTAGTCCACCTTTTATCAGTGTTGGTGAAATTCTTATTTTTATTTTTATTCATAGTATTATTGTTAGGTCGTTTAGGTATAGCGCCCAAAGATGTATTAGGCATTGGTCGCTCTTGGATAATTCCAACTTTAATATTTTTATTCCTATTCTTTGAGTTCTTTATATAATCCTTTTTCTTATTGTTCGTATTTTTAGTCCAATCTCTGACTTTATTTGTCAGATAATCCTGTTTATCCCTATGGAATTTTTCAGATTTAGTTAAAACAATTTTATCTTCAATTTTTGCGACTTTCTGTTCCACTGTCTGTTTTAATTCCAAAAACTTGGGATTCTCAAGGTATGTTTCTAATTTTTTGCCTAGCGTTACCAGCTCGGTTTCTATACATTCAAGTTGTTTCATTTTAGTATGTATCAATAATCTTAATAATTCAAAAGAACATGTATCTAAAATGTTGTGCCATATATCAAGAAATTTAGGATCAGTCACATTGCATGCAGGAGGTTTCTTCAATCTTAGTCCCCTAGGGATCCGACTTCAAGCAATGTAACTTTCAAAAGTTTGGATTTCCCAATACAATTTTGATTCTTGTATAAGTAACTTCTCAAGTAATTTTAAATCAACCTGATAATCATCAAGACATGCAGTTGGTAATACAGCTGCAAGTGTGCAATTATCTCTAAACAATTCCTTAGAGCGTGCTGATCTGGTGTCAGCCAAATTAGCATTCCGAAACAACATGGTATACAAATGATTTTAACCGCAACAAGCGATCAAGGGCTGCAACCTTTAAAAACAGATTAACAAATACAAAACAATTGGGTGCGCTCACGAGTCCTTAGTATACAGTGTCCGGATACAGGGATATTCGTCCCGTTTATTGTGAAAAGTAGCACTAGATTCTTATATCAGAACCGCGTCATCCCCTTGGTAGGCGAGGGTCTGTAATCCTCGCAGCTGTGTCTAGAAATGTAACAAAGAGAGGGGGCGCAACATAGTGCAATCAAAAAACTTTTTATTCTTTGTGTAAGGTAGAAGGGTCATAAACTCGTACCATAACACCACTTGGTTAAAAAGCATATAACAAAATCAGCACAATATTCAGCAGCAATCTCCACGATATCCGTGTACAATACCAGCGTCCTGGAGTAGTAACAGGGATCAGAGCCACGGACATCAGACCGCGCTCACACCGGGATATAGGTGCATGTGATGGTATTCAGCAAACTCCGCCCTACGCGTTTCGTCATCAAAGGAGGTGACTTCGTCAGGGGATAAAGGAGAGTGACAGATTGGTTCTTTTATAGTGCGGGGAGGTGTGTCTCTTATCCGTGACTCCAGATACCTGCACCAATTCACTGCGCTTACCAGGCTACCATAAGCTCTGACATTAAAGCATAAAAAGAAACATCTAAATAAGATTAAAATTGTTAGATGATTGAAGGAATTAGATAACTCACATACATCACTTCAATCTAGCTAAATCGGAAGAAGTTAATAGTACCATATTTGATACAATGTTCTAATACACAAAGGATTTATTACAAACAATACATAACAAAATAAATATAAAAAAAAAACTAATACAATATCTATATAATATATATGAACCAATATTGTCCGCTTCACATTTTCAGATATTATTTAATATAAAAAGAAGACCATAGCCTTCTAAATGGATAATGGCTCCCAAGTATATATTCCTGTATAAATTAAGAACTTTAATATAAAAAAACCATCCCAAAAAAGGTTTCTAACAGGATATTTATAATGAATATACATTCAAAAAATAGGAAATAATAAAATGCATTATAAAAGGCCTTATATATCCACACAAGAACATAACAAAGCAATTATATATTTTCACAGGAATGGAGTTAGTTCATATCCTTCGTTGAGACCCAGGGGAGACAGGGTGTTCAAAGTCAAGATCCAATAAGTCTCTCGTTGAGATAATTTTAACTCCCTGTCGCCACCTCTGTCATCGACGGGGATCCATTCGATGGCTTTCACTTTTATATTGTCAGTTTGGGAATTATGAAACTCTTAAAAGTGTTTTGGCAGGCTGTGATTTGGCATTTTGTTTTTGATATTGCGCAAATGTTCTAAGATGGGAATCTTGAATATGCACTTAGTTTTGCCAATATACATTAGCCCGCAGCTGCATTCTAACATGTATATAACATGTGTCGTCTGACAATTAATAAAATGTTTTATTTTGTATTCTTGTGTGGCATTCGAATTACTAAATGTTTTCTTATTATGATGACAGTGCTGGCAAATTTTACGTCTACTGCAGGGATAAAACCCTGCAGGTCTTGTGATCTTTGAATTTACATTAGACATTGACGGTTTAAGGTAACTAGGGGAAATGAATGATTTTAAATTGGGGGCCTTTCTGAACTTAACATTCGGTTTAATTGGTAAATGTTTACCTAACACTGGGTCTAGCTGTAATATAGACCAATGTTTATCTAAGGCTTTCCTTATAAACCCACTTTCAGATGAATAATTAGTAATGAAAGGACAAATTTCCAAATTCTCAATTGTCACTTTGGCCTTATATTCGAGTAGGCTATCTCTGTCTCTTTCTTTAGCACGTTCAAAGCTAGAATCTATCAGGTCAATAGGATACCCTCGCTCCAGGAATTTATTTTTATAAAGAACAGCTTGTTTCTCAAAATCTTGTGTCCCTGAGCAGTTTCACCTAAGCCGAATGAACTGCGAAAACGGAATGTTATTTTTCCACCTGTTAAGGTGGCAGCTGTTATATTGAAGATAACTGTTAGCATCGGTATCTTTAATATGTGTCATTGTACTAACAGTCAGTTCAATTGTCATAATATTGTTATTAGGTCGTTTAGGTATGGCGCCCAAAGATTTATTAGGCGTTTGTCGCTCTTGAATAATTCCCATGTTTTTGGAATTAAAACAGAAAGTTGAACAAAAAGTCGCGAAAATTGAAGATAAAATTGTTTTAACTAAGTCTGAAAAATTCCATAGGGATAAACAGGATTATCTGACAAATAAAGTCAGAGATTGGACCAAAAATACGAACAATAAGAAAAAGGATTATATAAAAAATTAAAAAAATAAGAATAAAAATATTAAAGCTGGAATTATTCAAGAGCGACCAACGCCTAATAAATCTTTGGGCGCCATACCTAAACGACCTAATAACAATATTATGACCAAAAATAAAAATAAGAATTTCATTAACATTGACACTCCCACTAAAAATAAAAGGTAAACTAAAATCCCTTTGAAAAATAGGGCAAATATAAAGCCGATGAATGAGACTATTAATTCTCCACAATTGGATGTTGATCTTAAAAATAGGTTTGAACCTTTAACGAACCATACTAGAGAGATAGTTAATGAGGAACCATCAACAAGCACTGCCCAAATTGGTTTTAAAATTTCAAGTGCACAACCATGCTCTCAAAGTTTTTTAGGGGCTCCCCGAAAAGAGGACCCTCCTCCTCTATCAAAGACCCAAAGGGAAACCCATAAAAAGAATCCTCGACATAGAAGAGGGCATAGAGCAAGAAAATCTTTCAAAAAAGAGAGTATTGATTTGAGTAAAGGCATTTTTTATTTATCTGATGTTACCCTAACTGCTAATGATTACCGTTTATTGCAAAAAAGTTTATCTTTTGCACCAACTTGTCCCCCTAATCATTTTAAGTTATCTATTGACCTGGCAAAATACATTAGGACTTTAACGCTTAAAAGGCACTTTAAAAAAAATCCTATGAAAGAGAAAGTTATTTTGTTAGACCAAGAATTAGATATCCCGAATATATTGGGGGTTAAAGGTCAATTCCAAATACTACCCCTTGGAATCCAAGGGTAGTTATTTGGATATGTTTGCTGAATTGGTAAAACTGGAATTTAATCAACTGAATTTTAAGACATCAGAAGTAAAATCTAATTTAAATACTTGGGAAAAACAATCCTTAAAGAAAATAACTGAAAACATCAACCTTACTGTCAAGCAGGCAGATAAAGGGGGGTATTGTACTTATGAATAGAACAACTTATGAGGCAGAAGCATATCGTCAATTAAACAATGACGTTTTTTATAAAAAGTTGGATAAAGACCCCACTCCCCAATATGTTGATGAACTGGAAAAACTGGAACTGGAACTGGAAAAATTACTGGTAGATGGAGAAAAAAGGGGTTGTATATCACAACAAGAATTCACTTACTTGTTTAATAAAAATCCACGAATCGCCACTTATTACCATCTACCGAAGGTACATAAGGATAGACTCAATCCCCCAGAACGTCCAATCGTCTCGGGGATTGGGTCTATCACTTCACGCCTATCAGAATATGTGGACATTAATATTAAGCAATATGTGCCTCAATTGACTTCTTATCTTAAGGATTCAACCCCAGTATTAAAAATATTACATGAATTACAATGGGATGAGTCCTTTAAATTCTGTTCTATAGATGTGCAGACTCTCTATACCTCGATACCCCATTCTCAGGGGCTCGAGGTATTAGAAGAAGTCCTAAAGCAGGATCCAAGGTGCCTATACATAGGAGAAATTTTATTGTCCAATGTGCTAGATTTGTTCTAGAAAGGAATTACTTTTTATTGCTACTATCTACAGGTGATGGGGACCACGATGGGTACGATTTTCGCTCCCAGCTTCGCGAATCTCTATATGGGAAGCTGGGAGCGGAAGTTTATTTACCCACTTACATCGCGGTCCCCCATCAGGTTATATTTGGTGGGAATACATTGGATTTTCTAAATCTACAACTTTGAGCTCCTACCAATCCTGAACTGACTGTTAGTACAATGACACATATTAAAGATACCGATGCTAACAGTTATCTTCAATATAACAGCTGCCACCTTAACAGGTGGAAAAATAACATTCCGTTTTCGCAGTTCATTCGGCTTAGGTGAAACTGCTCAGGGACACAAGATTTTGAGAAACAAGCTGTTCTTTATAAAAATAAATTCCTGGAGCGAGGGTATCCTATTGACCTGATAGATTCTAGCTTTGAACGTGCTAAAGAAAGAGACAGAGATAGCCTACTCGAATATAAGGCCAAAGTGACAATTGAGAATTTGGAAATTTGTCCTTTCATTACTAATTATTCATCTGAAAGTGGGTTTATAAGGAAAGCCTTAGATAAACATTGGTCTATATTACAGCTAGACCCAGTGTTAGGTAAACATTTACCAATTAAACCGAATGTTAAGTTCAGAAAGGCCCCCAATTTAAAATCATTCATTTCCCCTAGTTACCTTAAACCGTCAATGTCTAATGTAAATTCAAAGATCACAAGACCTGCAGGGTTTTATCCCTGCAGTAGACGTAAAATTTGCCAGCACTGTCATCATAATAAGAAAACATTTAGTAATTCGAATGCCACACAAGAATACAAAATAAAACATTTTATTAATTGTCAGACGACACATGTTATATACATGTTAGAATGCAGCTGCGGGCTAATGTATATTGGCAAAACTAAGTGCATATTCAAGATTCCCATCTTAGAACATTTGCGCAATATCAAAAACAAAATGCCAAATCACAGCCTGCCAAAACACTTTTAAGAGTTTCATAATTCCCAAACTGACAATATAAAAGTGAAAGCCATCGAATGGATCCCCGTCGATGACAGAGGTGGCGACAGGGAGTTAAAATTATCTCAACGAGAGACTTATTGGATCTTGACTTTGAACACCCTGTCTCCCCTGGGTCTCAACGAAGGATATGAACTAACTCCATTCCTGTGAACATATATAATTGCTTTGTTATGTTCTTGTGTGGATATATAAGGCCTTTTATAATGCATTTTATTATTTCCTATTTTTTGAATGTATATTCATTATAAATATCCTGTTAGAAACCTTTTTTGGGATGGTTTTTTATAATAAAGTTCTTAATTTATACAGGAATATATGCTTGGGAGCCATTATCCATTCAGATGGCTATGGTCTTCTTTTTATATAAAAGAATATCTGAGGGTGTTGTTAATGAACATATAAAAATGTGAAGTGGATGATATTGGTTCATATATATTATATAGATATTTTATTTTATTTATTCTATTTTTTATTATGTATTGTTTGTAGAAAATCCTTTGTGTATTAGAACATTGTATCAAATATGGTACTATTAACTTCTTTCGATTTAGTTAGATTGAAGTGATGTATGTGAGTTATCTAATTCCTTCAATCATCTAACAATTTTAATCTTATTTAGATGTTTCTTTTTATGCTTTAATGTCAGAGCTTATGGTAGCCTGGTAAGCGCAGTGAATTGGTGCAGGTATCTGGAGTCACGGATAAGAGACACACCTCCCCGCACTATAAAAGAACCAATCTGTCACTCTCCTTTATCCCCTGACGAAGTCACCTCCTTTGATGACGAAACGCGTAGGGCGGAGTTTGCTGAATACCATCACATGCACCTATATCCCGGTGTGAGCGCGGTCTGATGTCCGTGGCTCTGATCCCTGTTACTACTCCAGGACGCTGGTATTGTACACGGATATCGTGGAGATTGCTGCTGAATATTGTGCTGATTTTGTTATATGCTTTTTAACCAAGTGGTGTTATGGTACGAGTTTATGACCCTTCTACCTTACACAAAGAATAAAAAGTTTTTTGATTGCACTATGTTGCGCCCCCTCTCTTTGTTACATTTCTAGACACAGCTGCGAGGATTACAGACCCTCGCCTACCAAGGGGATGACGCGGTTCTGATATAAGAATCTAGTGCTACTTTTCACAATAAACGGGACGAATATCCCTGTATCCGGACACTGTATACTAAGGACTCGTGAGCGCACCCAATTGTTTTGTATTTGTTAATCTGTTTTTAAAGGTTGCAGCCCTTGATCGCTTGTTGCGGTTAAAATCATTTGTATACCATGTTGTTTCGGAATGCTAATTTGGCTGACACCAGATCAGCACGCTCTAAGGAATTGTTTAGAGATAATTGCACACTTGCAGCTGTATTACCAACTGCATGTCTTGATGATTATCAGGTTGATTTAAAATTACTTGAGAAGTTACTTATACAAGAATCAAAATTGTATTGGGAAATCCAAACTTTTGAAAGTTACATTGCTTGAAGTCGGATCCCTAGGGGACTAAGATTGAAGAAACCTCCTGCATGCAATGTGACTGATCCTAAATTTCTTGATATATGGCACAACATTTTAGATACATGTTCTTTTGAATTATTAAGATTATTGATACATACTAAAATGAAACAACTTGAATGTATAGAAACCGAGCTGGTAACGCTAGGCAAAAAATTAGAAACATACCTTGAGAATCCCAAGTTTTTGGAATTAAAACAGACAGTGGAACAGAAAGTCGCAAAAATTGAAGATAAAATTGTTTTAACTAAATCTGAAAAATTCCATAGGGATAAACAGGATTATCTGACAAATAAAGTCAGAGATTGGACTAAAAATACGAACAATAAGAAAAAGGATTATATAAAGAACTCAAAGAATAGGAATAAAAATATTAAAGTTGGAATTATCCAAGAGCGACCAATGCCTAATACATCTTTGGGCGCTATACCTAAACGACCTAACAATAATACTATGAATAAAAATAAAAATAAGAATTTCACCAACACTGATAAAAGGTGGACTAAAATCCCTCTGAAAAATAGGGCAAATATAAAGCCGATGGATGAGACTACTAATTTCCCACAATTGGGTGTTGACCTTCAAAATAGGTTTGAACCTTTAACGAACCAAATCATAAAGATTGCTAATGAGGAACCATCAATAAGCACTGCTCAGATTGGTTCCAAAACTTTTAGTGTACAACCATGCTATCAAAAAAAAATTTTAGGGGTTCCCCAAAAAAACGAGGATCCTCCTCCTCTATTAGAGATCCGAGGGAAATCCATAAAAAGAATTTTCGACATAGAAGAGGGCATAGAGCAAGAAAACCTTGCAAAAAAGAGAGTATTGATTTGAGTAAAGGCATTTTTAATTTATCTGATGTTATCCTAACCGCCAATGATTATCGTTTATTGCAAAAAGGCTTATCTTTTGCACCAAGTTGTCCCCCTAATCATTTTAAGTTATCTATTGATCTGGCAAAATACATCAGGACTTTAACGCTTAAAAGGCACTTTTAAAAAAATCCTATGAAAGAGAAAGTTAATATGTTAGACCAAGAATTAGATATCCCGAATGTATCTGGGTTAAAGGTTAATTCCAAGTACTATCCCTTGGAATCCAAGGGTAGTTATTTGGATATGTTTGCTGAAATGGTAAAACTGGAATTTAATCAATTGAATTTTAAGACTTCAGAAGTAAAATCTAATTTAAATACTTGGGAAAAACAATCCTTAAAGAAAATAATTGAAAACCCCAACCTTATTGTCAAGCAGGCAGATAAAGGGGGGTATTGTACTTATGAACAGAACAACTTATGAGGCAGAAGCATATCGTCAATTAAACAATGACGTCTTTTATAAAAAGTTGGATAAAGACCCAACCTCCCAATATGTTGATGAATTGGAAAAACTACTGGTAGATGGAGAGAAAAGGGGTTGTATTTCACAACAGGAATTCACCTATCTGTACAACAAAAATCCACAAATTGCCACTTATTACCATCTACCGAAGGTACATAAGGATAGACTCAATCCCCCAGGACGTCCTATCGTCTCGGGGATTGGGTCTATCACTTCACGCCTATCGGAATATGTGGATATTAATATCAAACAATATGTACCTCAATTGACTTCCTACCTTAAGGATTCAACCCAAGTATTAAAAATGTTACATGAATTACAATGGGATGAGTCTTTTAAATTCTGTTCTATAGATGTGCAGACTCTCTATACCTCGATACCCCATTCTCGGGGGTTAGAGGTATTAGAAGAAGTCTTAAAACAGGATCCTAAGGTGCCTATACATAGGAGAAATTTTATTGTCCAATGTGCCAGATTTGTTTTAGAGAGGAACTATTTTCTTTTTAATGGTTGTTACTACTTACAGGTGATGGGGACTGCGATGGGTACGATTTTCGCTCCCAGCTTCGCGAATCTCTAAATGGGAAGCTGGGAGCGGAAGTTTATTTACCCACTTACATCGCGGTCCCCCATCAGGTTATATGGTCGATATATAGACGACCTGCTACT
>WWET01006605.1:10606-22700 GCA_011038615.1 Limnodynastes dumerilii
TATATATGTTTTTTTCTATTTAATGACTATTGATTAGTACAAAGCATCACTTACCAGAACCATGAAATGAATGACAGAGATCGGCCAGTGGAAACATATTGGATGGATCTAATCCAGCACCACCCAAGAGCTCCACAAAGTCTCCAGCTCCATCGCATCCTTTTGGTGGGGGCTTCTGTGGATGAGATTGCATAGTAAAGAGAATAGGGCTCATTTACTAAAACTGAATTTTGGCTACAAGCGATCAGCAACTAATTAAATATACTAAAAGCATTGAACTGTATTCTATGATACGTTAGTTCTGTGTTTGGATCTCTGTCCTCTGGTGAGCCTATACTGTTGGAATTGTTATTTGTCTGAAGTCTGGTTTGAGTGGATTATACTGATCAGGTCGCTTGGATAAATGTGCAGTCGCAGAGCACAAAATCTGAGTTCTACTGATCTGACCGCACAGAAAACAGCCACTTTTTAGAATTCCTGATCCTTTCCAATGTGTTGCATCCAGGCTTCCTATTTTAATGCAATCTGATCCCTGAGCAAAAGATTTGAAAAGATCTGCAAGCACAGAGAAATCCCTGGAGGTATATAAGTCTGGATCTTATATCACTCTTATAGCATGAATTTGCATGCAAGTACTGTTTGGAAAAGTGTCCACAATGCAATTCATAAAAATTTCATCAAAATGTAGAAGTTTTTATCCTGTTTAATATCTTTAAATAATTGTTTATAAAGGGGCCCAATGAAAAAAATAAATCTGTACCTAAAGAACAGACGAGAGAAGGAGTAAGGGACTTGTAGCGACGGAGTAAGGGACTTGTAGCAATGGAGTAAGGGACTTGTAGCAATGGAGTAAGGGACTTGTAGAGACGGAGTAAGGGACTTGTAGCGACGGAGTAAGGGACTTGTAGAGATGGAGTAAACGAGTGTTTGAAATGATATTGTACGTAGATAGCCTCCATGCGGTATTTAAAGTATTTTAGGTAAAAATAGGCGGCGTGATGCGTAATGCAGGGTTTGGGAAAAATGCAGGGGAGGGTTTGGGAAAAAGTGGGAGCAGGGAAGTATTTTGATCAGCCGGGGAGGGCGGGTTACGGCAATGGGCCTGATCCAGACCTACGCCTGCCCGTGTTTTTACGCTTTTCGTAAGCGTAAAACTGCCCTTTAGTACTTACTGCACATGCGCATGGCAGATGTTACGCAACGAAATTCAGAGCATATGGGCCTTGAACGAATCGGCTTAGTAACAATGCAAGAAGGGGCGTGCCAGCCATACGAAACCCGTAATTACGCTTCGAGGGCAAGGTGAGGCACTTAAATCGTACAGTATGGGCGTGCTAAGCGTCGTAACTACGCAAGGAGCCTGCAGACGCCCGCGATTACGCTCAGAAAATTTAAAGTAGAGTTTGGTCGGCGTAAGACGGCATAAATATGGACGACCGGGGGGAGTGCCTAGGGGATTAGATTGCCTGGATTGCCAATTGGGAGGTCTGAAGTGATCTAGAGATGGTGATATCATTTTACTTTGATCTCTGAAATCCAATGATGAGAAAATGGCAAATTTGGTACTTTAGTTAAAATTGGTTTAGTAAATGGGCCTCTATAAATCTTACTTATCCCATTGGTGACAGTCCATCCTCTGTAATCATACATATTTTTCAAATAGAATACACATAGTAGCCATTTCCATACCTTTATTTGTAGCTCATTGAAGTGACCCAGTGTCAGGTCAGATATTTTTATAACAACCGGGTATACTATAGAAAAACTGCAGTTTCTGTGTTGATGGGGAATGATCATTGTAAATTTTCCACTGGGTGACTGTGAGATCACATTGCATGCTGTGGGAACAATACAGTGCATTAGAAAGTATAATGGTAACACCATTTCATAAAAGAAAAACAAACAGATCAAAACATAATTATTAAGTATAGGGCCATAATGCTATGTAAAACGACAAAATATTGCCAGTAGCTGTGGTAAATTGATGTCCTTCTCAACCCAGTCCAATGAGTCCAACGACTATTATGCAAAACTAGTGGAGGTCCCTACCCACAACTGTCAGCTATTCGTTCCCAAGATAGTATATTTAGTATGGGAAGGGTTGTCTGGCCCTCCTACATATTGAAAAAACAGCTGGGAGGTGTATTGTCATGGCCTATACAAGCTATACATAGGAGTGCAGTCCAGAGGATGGACTTTACAATTTGTAGTCATTCGATAAACAATGAGTGCCTTAGCTAATCAAGGCTTACACACCAACAAGCTCATCTTGGCCAAGGACACAATGGGCTGCATCCGACACCCGACTTCCACAAGCTGCTTGCCATAGTTATGTGTTTTTCTTTACACAACGGATCACCTATTGTACAGAACAATAGTTCCATACGCTGGGAGATCCATCCAGTGGGGTGTCACTTCAAATCCACCTGCCTAATTCTGGTAAGGGGGTGGGGATTGGGATGCAGATGATGGAGAGGAGTTGGCGGAACGTATTTCCATGCGGATTTGTTTTTGGACGGACGCAGATCCGTGAAGAGATCTTAAGGTAGGGTTCTGAACTCTGTATGTGAGAGGGGAGTGACATGGGAGTTTACTTCCCTTTCATGTGCAAACTTACAGACCTCATTGTGTAAGTCTGGATCAGGCCCTGTGTGGTCAATTTCAGCTTTTTATTAATGCAATATTCAAGATTGGACTTTTTAATAATGTCTATTTTCAATATTTGTTGATAGGTCATTTAAATATCAAAAAATGTAGCATCTGTCCTAGAGATGCCCTCATATTGACAGATATGATGGTCATATGGTCAGGATGGGCCCAAGTTACAACCTGTCCTTCGGTATAGAGCTATATAGTCACTGTCTGTGCTGATGCCCACAATGGTTGAATAGTGCTAAACATATGCTGTAGGTTGTAGCTGCTTTTTATCACTTGAATTTTTCCCCACTGCCTTGAAGTCTTTTTGAGCTACATCCCTTAAAGCTAGGGATAGTGGAGTGTTCCTAAGTGTTTCCCATCTATGCTTCACTGAGGAAAGCATGGAGGTATTTGTATTCCTGGACAAGGCAGTGTTTAGGACCAAGCTAAGAAAATGAAAAAAAAACAAAAAACTACACCCTTCAGTGTCTTATTTTCATTGTTATAGTCTAGTCTAGAAATCTAGTGTTTCTCTACAGATTTTTTCAGCACCTCTATGTTTTGGTGTTGCTATGATTGTGGCACTCAGGGGATGATAAACATCAATCACAATAATTGTCTGCCTGCATTATATTCCTTCATCATATTAGTAAAATAAACCATATAGATTAGAATTTATATACAGCTATACAGCAAGTACTGTCTGAAAAATCAATAACTATTTCTAGCTGGACATTTATCAGATTGTTCTAGCATTCATTTCATTATTTCATTTCCCCTGGAGAGATGGCTGATTGTGTCCGCAACTCGGTAAAATTACTGCTATAGGAAAAAAAAGAGGTTAAGTAACTTACGGAACATCTTTGGAGTCTTGCGTATTGTCAGCGTGAAGCCGTGACCTGGCTTGTGAACTCTGAAGAAAATCATTGCCACATTTTGAGATGACCTTATGATGGTTTGCATGTTGCCATCTTCACAAATATCAGTGTATCGTTCACTAGTGGACAGGGGATGATCCAAAGAACTTGGGAACTTCTCTCCTTTAATTATCCAGCCATCAAAAACCTACCACAGTTCAAGAGATGATAACATTTTGTATTTATTGTGGGTAAAGCTTTGTACAACAATAAAAAGAGAAAATGTTCGACAGATCGATCGAAGTAAGCATATTATATGTATTATTATGTATCATATATAATGGTGATAATTATATTGATTAATAATAATAATAATTAGAATAATAATCATCAAAATCATCATCATAATAAGGCAAATGCATATTATTACTTTACCTGAATTCAGTAGTCAATTATTTGCCAGAATAATACTTTAATTAGTGCTAATTATTTATTTATTAGCAGGGTTTTATATAGCACCATTATATGACATAACACTTTTTTTAAGCAATCATTCATACCAGTCCCTACCCCATCAGTAGCCATAATGCCAGATTTACTAAGCTGCAATTTTGGAAAAGTGGAGATGTTGCCTATAGCAACCAATCAGATTCCAGCTCTCACTTTCTTTTCACATACAAGAGAATGTCAGCTAAAATCTGATTGGTTGCTATGGGCAACATCTCCATTTTTCCAAACCCGCAGCTTAGTAAATCTGGCCCATAGTCTAAGGGCCTGATTCAGAGATCTGGAAGTAACGATAGTTCCGTGCATATATTTAGTGTCGGATCGAGTTGATTTTTCATCAACTGCGCATGCGTAGTAATAGTGCAACGCCATGTACGTTGAAGTTAAGGTCAGAAATGCCTTGTGAATCGGGCGGAGACTAATGCGACTCTAAGTGCGGCAAAAATATACGGATGTAAGGATTTGCATAGAAATGGGTGCGGGGGGGCATTTAGATGAGGGAAAGTGGGCGCGCTTACAGAGTTAGTTATACGCAACTAATACACATAAGGGCGGAAATGAGTGCTGCCAGATAGGGCAAGTCAATGTAGGTGGAAGGTTAGGTCCGGCCAGGGTTTGCGAGGGGAGTGACTGTTTATTTAGGTGGGTGTAACCTGTTCCGACCTGCCACTTAATTGCGTATATTTGCGGCCCGATTGCCGACGGATCTCTGAATCAGGCCCCAAATTCCCTAACACACACAGACAGACAGTCATAGACCAGGGTCAATTTCTCTTTTTTTTCAGTCAGCACTTTAACCTACCAGCATGTTTTTAGAGTGTGGGAGAAACCAGGAGCACCCGGTGGAAGCTCACACAGACATGGGGAGAACATAGAAATGCCACACAGATAAGGCTTTAACTGATAATCATACTTCTCAGTGGTATGAGCACTAACCACATCAGCGTGTGCTGCTCTATGCAATTCTTATAATGTTGCTATTATTTAATGTATTTGGTTTTTATACTGCGTATTGTAGATAGAAGGTGCTATGAAGATAGGAGATCAAATCGACAGATGTAATTTTTCAACGTGTGGACATTCAAATACAGGATCTTCAGGATCTGCTATCACAGACCTGTACTATGCATGCATTTGAGCAATCACTCCACTAATCACTCCTCTCGCATGCACGAACCTTTGATACTCATACCCTACAGTAAACTTGTGCGATTGTAAAATGGCGGCAGTCTGGATCGGAAAGCAATCTAAAATTAGCATACTAAGTCTATTATAATACCAAGTCAAGCCTGTTTGTGAGTGCAACATGGCCCCTGTTGGAAGCTGTCAGAGGCGTCATTTGTCAGAAGTCTAGATAGAGAGGATTGTTCTGTGGTCAGGTCACACAGATGTGTGCGTCAGCATAGAATGCAAAAATGAACAAAAGCCGATTGGACCACACAGAAAAGAGGAGAAAATTAGATTCCAGTCTATGGCGTTCAGTCCGTTATAAAGAATTGAGTTTGGTCCTACCACATACCTTCAATTCTATTTTTCCTAGAGAACACTGGAGCTATAAACACCATTTTGTTGTACAGATGAGCTTGGTGCTCAAAACAACCTCCTCTTTTACTGGAACACTCAGTAATTCTATACCTATTTCAACTAACTGAACTGTGGTCCGGATTCACAGTTACGTAGTTTTCGTCTTACGTACATTATTTTAAGAATTGAGCTACTGCGCATGTTTGAGGAACATACATTTCAGCTATTTTATCTTTTCCACTTCAGTATCCCTATCTTGGCCCAGCTCCTTCACAATATTACTGTCTTGATTTCTTATTTTTCTTTGACCTTCCCTTTGTATGGAATTTTACCATACTCTTCATGTTTGTTTACTTCTTTTTTATGTACTCAGTGAACATCATCTACCATCCATCACATGGGCCTCAAAATGCTGTTCAGTGCTAGTACTGTATTATGCTCCTTCCACAAGCTTCCAATAATGCAGTGTCTTGACTGATAAGACCAGTATCAGTTGGAAAAACCATGAGCCAGATTAGTGAGCCCACATCCATTATGTTTATTTTTAACCAGCTGCAGGATCTGGTCCCAGGTTAAAATTGGGCGAATAGGGCCCAGCTTTCCAATCACATTAATTCCCTTGCTCACATCAGGACACATATTGCGGTAACATCCAGTCATGTTCTTGACTACACATTATATCACAGCCAGGGGCGTATCTACCCCTTGTCAAGGATGGCACCCGCCAGGGGCTCCAGCCATAGGGGAGCGCCGCCTGGCGATGCCACCCGTGGCCAAGAGATGGTGTTTCGCCTACTAGGACCTTGCATCCAGCCACTGGTCTGGATGCTAAAAAGAGGGCTGGCTGGCTGGTTTCTAGGCTCCAACCACCTGCCCCCTCAGGTCTTCTTACCTACAGGCTGTATCCTCCGACTGAGGGACTGCGGCTACAATATGAAGTCCCGCGTTGGCTGAGACTGGGAAATGAAGTCCCGCAGTCACAGGCTATTTCCCAGTCTCGGCCACCTCCAGGCTGTAGGCACATAATTAAACATACACTGGGGCAGGGGTGTATCTACTCCATGGCCAGGATGGCACCCGGCAGGGGCACCACTCAGCAATGCCACCCATGGCCAAGAGATAGTGTGTCGCCTACTAGGACCATGAGGGCTGGCTGGCTGGCTGGTTGATAGGCTCCAAATCACCCCCCTCCAGGTTTTCTTACCTTACAGCAGTCTGTATCCTCCGACTGCGGCTAGAATATGAAGTCCCGGGGTAGCCGAGACTGGCTGGATGCACATGATGGGAGTACTGGGAGTGAATGGGTAATGGGAGGGGGGTGCCAGTCTCTTACTTTGCTAGGGACGCTGGACCCATAGATACACCCCTAATCACAGCTGTCCTGACAGTGGGTCAGTGCCCCTTTTCATGTTCTGTCCTGGTTGGTACAGTTTTATCCTAATTAATACAGGTTCTGGGAGGTTTATCCCTTTCATTGCTTCATAAAATAGAGAGCTGAGAACTCTTGCCACGAATAGGTACATCAATTATAACTAAGCATAGGGGAGAGTGTTAATGGACTGCTTAGCACTGTAAGATATGCCAGGCCATTGCCACACTCTTCATTTATCTGTAACCCCCCCCTTATGTGTCACTACCATACCACTAATGATGGGAGGTAAGCACACAGGTGACTAAATACCCCAGACAGTTCTCAGAACAATGTAGATTGTTTCAGGTGAAAGTGAATAGAGATTGCAATTTGGCGAAATGAGACAAATTCTTGCATGTGAGATGGGGCTTCTGTTTACTAGTTTAGGACAGGATTTACAAAAACTTCTAAAAAGGAAAACATAGTATACAATATGACAGCAGCAACCACAAAACCACGCAAGTAGCAAGTAACAGATAAAAGCAATATATGAAGCTATCAAAATTAATTTCACAAAAGTGATTCTGATTTTTCTAAATTTTACCTAAGGAATTTGTGCAGATGCCTATTAACTAGCTTATCTTTTTCTGTTATATATAAACTTTAATCATATTTCCAGCAACACTGGGCCGGATCCAGACCTGCGTCCAACAGGTCACTTATGCATGCACGATAGTAACCCTAGCATTGCAAAAATCGTATGGAACAATAGTTACTCGCAAATGGTCTGTGCATCCCCTACACCCGCTAAAGTGGGAGGGGCATGCAAAATGTACAGTGTGGGAGGGGGCTCCCACACTTGTGTTTATCAGCGGCTGTATGGACTGCTGATCCGCACGATTGCATTAAGGTTTCCTTATGGCAGCGTAAGCTGCCATAAAAGCACACACAAGAGAGGGGATTGACGGGGGTGTGCACTCCCCTCTCTCTCTTAGACGGATAGACCCCTGCACGTTCGGAGAGCGTGCGAGGGTCTGGATCCGGTCCATTATTAAAATTCATTTTTATGAGGTCATTATAAAATAATATTTCTGGTGTTTCACTTGGCAGCTTGGTATATGGATTCCTCACAAATTTTACCCTTAGTGGGAAAGCCTCCAACAGGTTGCTGGGGGTGATGGTGTTCTGATGGAGTTAGTGCATCAGCTATAGGGGTGTGGTCTGTGCAATATAAATGCTTGTTCCTTGGCATCTATGTGGATTGCAAATACCATTCCCCTGTGTACTTCCTATGAAACCAGCTAATGCTAACAGTCTAGATTTCAGTCTTAAGTTTGTAGTACAGTAAAACAGAGCACTTAAAAAAATTAAATTTAAACTAAAACAATTAAATAAACAGCTGTAATAGGTAACTATAAAGAAAAGAAGTCCATAGTGCAGTTTTTTCTTTTTTCTAGTGCAGTTTTCAGAATGAAGCCTGAGCTTTTCATCTCAGTTGTCACTTAAATCTCAAATGTTGCTTAGAGAAACTCTTGCAACTTAACACTTGGGGCTCTTTTTATTAATACGTCTCATGTTTGGGTTTTAGGGCTTTCGTTTTTAATAGCTTTATGGCCCTAAATTTGTTATGAGGGTAAAATTTCTAGTCTTGTGACCCTCAGTGAAATTTACAGTGAATACAGGCAGCGGTATAACCTAACAGCACAAAAACAATGCACAAACAAATCCTTTATATATTTCAGATACACAGACATAAGTCAAATAAGGGGATATGGGGATAGATAGGGGCAAGAACATCTGTACCGGATGTGTTCATAAATGCACAAGAAAACAAAAGTCAATATTGTTCTCCAAGGGTGTGGTTTGCTGCTTGGAACAGACGTTTTACAACAGGGCCGTTTTTGATACCACGCAATTGATAATTCATTCCCCACCAAAGTGAGGGAATCCTAAACTCCCAGGAGGAATCCTCAGCGTCGACTGATGAGTATTTCCCCAACCCCAACCTTTATCCTAATCCTCATTCTAACCCTCCCCTTCCATTACCCTCATCCTCCCTTTCCCGCATTCTGACCCTAACATTCCTCTTCTTCTCTGTATCCCCACCCCGCAAGCCTTACCCTAAGACTCCTCTCCTAGGCTAGATCTCCTCCATGCAGCTTAAGCCTAAGACTTTCCTTCTAAGCTGTATTCCCTCCAGCTGTTAAGACCTAACACTCCCCTTCTACAATAACCGGTCCGGTTGGGTCTTGCGTTGTGCACTGAATGGGTAAGTTGCCGAAAAATAAATTCAGCATACTTACCCATTCAGTATAAAATCTTTCTAATTAGGAAGATTCTCTAAATAGAGACAGCCGACATTTAGTTGTCACCTGTCTGTATTTCAAAAATCTGTCTTTCTTATTGGCAAAAGGAACCCGTTTAGCGACGAACGGAACCCTTTCTCCAAGTATGTACAAAACAAAGGACCGTAACTAGGGGTGTGTGATAGGGGTGGCCGCACAGGGCACCAAGCTTAAGGGGGGCTCCAGTAAGTTAATATGTAATGCTAAATTGATTCAGAGTTAGGGGCACCATTTTTCCTTTTTGCCTTGGCGCTAAAATTTCTTGTTATGGCTCTGACAAAACACTATATATGAAATATAGACAGACATAATAAAACATGAACAGAAGAAGAAAGCGTATACAGCAAGTCTGAAATTGACATAATAAAACACATAGCAAAAAATATACCATAACACAATGCAAATAAAATATGTAAAAAACAAAAACAACAACTGTACGGTAAAAAACAAAACAAAACTATCTTAAGAAACATTAGTTAAAGAGAATATCAAAGGATTTATTTAGAAAATGTACTGTATATAACTGCCTATATTGGGTACATATTTGCTCTGATTGTATTAATATAATTGCCAATAGGTATATGCTGCTTCTGTGTGTTGCACACGCTTATAATTAACAGAAGAGTTGTATCCGTAACATTGAAAAGTGCTTATAGTGTTAAACAAGGACACGCTGACAGGAATTGGAGAAGGACAAATGTAGTTGCAGTGATAATAGTGGGATTACAGATGGAATGACTGGAAAACATATGCAGATCATTGAGCTGTGTGTTGTACAGTAAGTAGCTGATCCAGAGTGTGAGAGTAAGGGCAAAACAGGTGCAAGTGTAATCCTACAAAACCACGTTCAACTGCAGGGGAGGCAAATTTAAGCAGTGAAAAAAAAAATTAGATTTGAGAGGCGACATTTCCTATAACAACGCTCAATTAATTTAACCCTCACATTGCACATGGCTTTTGCCGAACTGTACACATGCACCAGTTTTGCCCTAATTCTTAAACGCTGTATCAGCCCCTAATTTGAAGGCTGTCATGGCAGAATTCTATCATATGATATTATAATTGTTTATAAACTTTGGGATACTGTTATGTTGTTATTTCCATCATCCTTTGTTACATCCCATACCTTTGAAGGCATGACAGTTATTAGGAATTGTGTAATATTAACCTACCTTTAGAATGTCACCTCCCAGGCAATCGATATTTACAAAGTTATACTCAATGGTGATGAACTCCTCTGGTTCTCCAATGATGAACAGAGCACAGTGTAGCTGAGGTTGCTCTGCTATGAACGTGAACTGTCCGTCTATACTTAGCATGTCAATGCATCCTGTCAGGGAGAGGGGAGAATGGGAGATACATAAAGTTATTTATTAACAGTAGGCATAGACACCTTGTATTATGTTTATGTGCTGTGGGTTGTATAATCTAAATATCCAGTGCAGTACATGTATTATTATATTTAGATGCTAGTATACAATGATCTTCCTCCCATGATAGATGTCTTACTATCTGCAAAATATAATATAATTATATTATCATAATTTCCAAGTTTTGCCAAATTTTAGCAATTTTAGTGCTTTAACTGCTGACTAAGAAAACAGGTTTATAATGTACAACTTTCTAATTGATGCAACATATATGATATTATATCTTGTTTATGTATCAGTATTTTAGAACTGTGTTGTTTCTTTTGTATATTATATATTAACACAATCTCTCTAAAGAATGAATCTAGTGTAAAAAAAAATTAATTTTTCTAAAATGTAGGAATATATAAATTCTTACTTATTTAAATAAAAAACTGCTTTTATAAATGAATACTTACTGAGGGACCGTCTATATATCTGTTCTTGAGCTATTTCTCTTTTTATATCTGTGTTCAAAAGAACAAGGGCATCTTCTGTGACATCTCTCACCTACATATAAAGATAACACACAAGTAATCCAGAGCACAATGTTTTACTTCTAATCATATTAAAGTTGCTGTATTTCCCCAAAAATATATAATTATTTTTATAAACACTTTGAGCACTTCTGGGATCAATGTCTCTTTAGTCAGCAATAGACTACATTTCATAATTAAGGTATTAAATGTTTTATTTTATAAATAGAACTGCCTGTGGCAGGTGCAAGGGATAAAGGTAGGACCTCACCTGTATGTACCTGCAGTGTCCCCTGAGTGTTGCCAGAATAATGAGAAGAACATGCCAAGGAAGTCTGGATGCTTGATTCATGCTGCAGATACACACTTTCTCTTCTGCTCTCTCTGTATTCTCTTCTTCAATTCTTTCTGGTCCGTGTTGATTCTAGGAGGAGCTACAGGGGTTTCTTTGACAGACCCCTTTATATAGAAAATTGCAGGGGAAGGCACATGGTCCTATGACTGATAGAAACTCAGTAACCACTGGTTTTCCTGTCTGGAAAAAAATGATGTGTGTGTGTATCAAGATGCAAAAACACCAAATCCTGCATTTCATTGAGAACCTTCATTAAGTGGCTAAAATGTTATTAATGGAGAGGGAGTGTGTAATTCACATGGATAACACGGAGACAGACTATAGAGGCTTCATGTGACATAAAACCATTGCAAACAAAGAAAAGTTAGAAACTGTGTGTGTACAAACCACATTGCAATGTGAAGGTGAGGGGGGTGATGTATAATTTTATTTAGGCGGGAATAATATTTAGGTAAATTAGGGAAACAGTTATATTAGTAATAAGTACCACATTATACAAGTTATTACATTCTGCAACATATGTTACTAGTGAATATGTGCTAAGGAAAACAATAATTATTGTTAGCCAAGTTTGCTAAACAATCAAGGCATGCAACAACATTATGATATTGTAAGTGTGTGTGTGTAAGATAG
>WWET01006605.1:22735-34416 GCA_011038615.1 Limnodynastes dumerilii
CACACACACACACACACACACACACACACACACACACACACACACACACACACACACAGTTATGCTTACAGTAATATTGATAGTAGTTTGTTGATTGACTAATGAAGTCAATGCAAGAGGGTATAGCCTGCATGTCTGCAGCTCCTTGTATGCTGGAAATTAATGTATTATGTACTATTAGTTAGCAGTACGTTATGCGGGGAAATTAAGTAAAGAGTTGGGCAAAGTGTCTGTTTTAGCAGTGAGCCTCTCAAATAAGATGCTTCTGACTGGATGGATGGATGATGTTATGTAACTCACTCAGAATTTTAGGCGCTCTCTCAATTTTGGTACCCTAAGCAAATGCCTAAGTTGGATTAGCAGTGGCCCTGGTGATAGAAAGTATATATAAGAAGTCACTATGCAATTGCACGCTGACATTCTGTGTGGATTGCACTCACTGTGGGATAACCGAAGGATCAAGCAGTGATATGACTCTAATCAGCCAGGATAAATGTACTGTATGTGTTTTAATGCTTAATGACTGCACAATAAATCCAGGGCCTGTGGTCACTGACATAATAGCTATGAATAAATACATTTTTACATTTCAGTGAGGTTTCTGAGAAATCATGTACATTGACCAAGTGGAAAGAGGCGTCAGAGTGGTCAGAGATGCCATCAGATTTTGACATGAAGGGGCGTGAAGATGGAAATTTACAGTGCCTCCGGTATTCCAAATGACCCACAGTGGTGCCCCCAGTATTCCATATGACTTACAGTGGTGCCCCCAGTATTCCATATGACTTACAGTGTTGCCTCCAGTATTCCATATGATTTAGGCAGCGTTTGTGTTCTGCCCATGCAAACACATCCAGGCTACCTGATTGGAAAGCATTACATCCCATCCACACGTCAATGATATGATACTTCTGACAGAGGAACCGGATTGCAATTATAAGTGGATGGGACTCTTAATTACATTGGACAGTACAGACGTGCCCTCTCCATATGTACAGTCACAGACTTCTTTAAGGCCAACCATTTTCCATTTACAGGATTAAGAAAAGTTGAGGTAGGCCCTAGGCATCGGTGGTCTGTCCATGCAGGGGGATTGGTTAGCAGTGTGATCACACAGATGCCAGGATATTGCTCAAATGTGTGAGACCTTGAGCTACGTGAGCTGGTGTGACCAAAAGAGACATGGCTGATGTAAGTATATATTACAATTTTACTACTCGTGTTTATGAAAATGTACCATATTTTTTAACTCTTTACACTGTTACTGTTTTGTATTCTTTAAACATAGAGTGTTGTGCTCTTAATCAACATGGCTTCCTCCTGTGAACTTACTCAAAGGCCACAATTGAACATTAATGTTCCCAGTATCTTAGGATTCCCCTCATTCATGCACTGCTTTGTTTTCTTTATAGCATAAATGGTTCTGTCCATGGTGTGAAAACAAATACCCTTCATCATATATCATTTGTTATACATTGTGGAAGATTTAGTACATCTTCACCGTTGCGAGTCCCCGCTGCGAGAGCTCGGATTGCAAATTAGGGACAGCTGAAAGTTGCTTTTCGGCTGTCCCTATTTCGAATGAGAGCCCTTTCAGAAATTTTATTTTATGAATTGGTAAGTATGCGATTCGCAGGGTTAGGCTGTAGGGGGATGCTGGACAACTTAGGGTTAGGCTGCAGGGAGGAATTAGGGATAGGCTGCGAGAGGGAGACTTAGGGTTTGGGTTAGGGAGCGGGTTGGGGCAAACAGCTATCGGAACCCCGTGTTTGGTGCTCTGGCGATCAATTGCTATGCCTCATAGAAATAGGGCCGTTTGCTGCAGGGACTCACACTCAGAAATAACTGATATTAAAGTAGAGATGAGTGGTTCAAATTCTGTATAATCTGACAATTTAGGGGTCGAATTTAGGGGTTTCTCATACCAACTCATCAAGGCAAAACACAGTTTATTTTCATTTGGATCTCAGATTCTTTTTTTCTGAATCTCGGGTTCTGGGTTTTATATAAGACAATGGGCCGCATCCAGAGCTAAAAAGGTCACGTGACTTCTACATCAGAACTCCTATTGTAGAAAGGATTTCCATGCGGGGTGGCGTTACTTGAGATCCATATACCTTATCCCCGCAGAGAATAAGCTGCAGATTACAGTAAGTGGGCGGCAGAAGGAAGATCCGCACAGATCTGTTTCAAACAGATGCAAATCCGTGCAAAGATTTTAAGACAGCGTTCTAGACATATTCTAGACATGTTCAGAACTCCACATGTGAGAAGGGGGTGAGAGGGAATACACTTCCCACTCATGTGCGTACTTACAGACATCCGCACGTACGGAATGTGTTAGGGCCAAAGTCAGCTGTCATTTCAGTGCTCCTTATCATTTTATATATAAAATTGATGTTTATAGTACATTGTAGCAACACAACCTCCTCCACATAGGTCTCCCGCTCACCCATCTTGCCCCCCTTCAATCTATACTCAATGCTGCTTCCAGGCTCATCTTCCACTCACACTGCTCTACTTCGGCCTCTACTTTATGTCAACCCCTCCACTGGCTTCCTGTTCGCTTCAGACCTCTCTCTAAACTCCTTACCCTCACCTTTAAGGCCATCTCCTCATCCACTACTCCCTACCTCTCTTCCCTCATTAACATACACACCCCTTTCCTGTCCTCTCCATTCTGCTAACCTGCGCTGTCTGACCTCTTTACTGATCACCACATCTCATGCCCATACCTAGGACTTCTCCCGTGCTGCACCTCTGCACTGGAATGACTTTCCTTCTTCAGTCAGACTGTCCCCCACATTGCAGGTCTTCAAGCGTTCACTCAAAACGCACCTGTTCAGGTAAGCCTACCCCTCTTCCACTTAACTTCCACACTGCATCCTTCATCTATCCCTTCTCTTCCTTCACACCAGCAGTCTAATTCCTTCCCTCTCCTTATGTCTTCTGTTAGTTCTTCCCTCCCACATAGAATGTTAGCTCGCGTGAGCAGGGCCCTTCATCCCACATAGTGTGTTAGCTCGCGTGTGCAGGGCCCTCCATCCTAGTGTTGTTCCTTCCTCCACCAGTCCCTCCTCACTTTGGGCCTGATCCAGACCTACGACCGCAATCGCCCGCGAGCGTAGTGAACGTTCGCCCATGCGTAAAAACTTTCACGCCCATAACACTCCCATTGATTGTAACTGCTTACGCCGGCTGAACCCTACCCTAAGATTTTCCAGCGTACGTGCGAATTTTCGTACCGATACGCTGGTCGTACTGGGCTTAGCACGCCCATACTGTACAATTTAAATGGCTATCCTCGCCTCTGTGTAGTAACTCGAGCATCCAGACTATTGTCGTAAAAAACGCACGCCCCTTTAGTGAAAAATACGCTGAAAATTACGCTCATGTCCTTCGGTCGACCGGAAGTTGTCATATTGCACATGCGTAGTTTTTCATTTACGATGAGCGTACGCTCGCTTGCGGTCGTAGCTCTGGATCAGGCCCTTTGTACCCTCTTGTCCCCCTCTGCTACCCTTTACCAAATCCCCACCTGGTGGCTCCCTCTCAAGCTCTCACTGCTCCCTATCCTCTGATCTTCCAAGATTGACACCTCGCATTTTGCCTTGCGTTCTGTCCTTGCTTCAATTGCTGTCCATCTCTACCCTGTATGTCTGTACTGTATTTTGTTGTATTTTGTACGGCGCTGCGGACACCTTGTGGTGCCTTATAAATAAACAATAATAATAATAACAACACAAACGGGTGCAAATTACATGATTTTAGCACATTTTTATTTTTTATTTAAGAAATCCAATTTATGAAATCCAAAACTAAAACCCAACGAAGATATAGAACCAAAACCAAACCATGGGGTTTAGAGCTCATCTCCATATTAAAGGCAGTCAGGTTTGGTATATTTTTTACTCCTGGAGCCAGATTTACTAAGCTGCGGGTTTTGAGAAGTGGAGATGTTGCCCATGGCAACCAATTAGATTCTAGCTGACATTCTCTAGTATGTAATAGAAAAGTGAGAGCTAGAATCTGATTGGTTGCCATGGGCAACATCCCCATCTTTCCAAACCCGCAGCTTCGTAAATCCGGCCCCTGGACTGTTAAAAAGGAGTTAATTTTTCTCTCATTTGCTCCAAAATGTTCATATATTTTTCTTCTTTTAACTGGACTTCTCCTTATCATTTGTAGTCATGTCTAAAGATATTTCAAACAATTTAGTGAATTATAGGCATTCCAGAAGACGGAGGATACTTGGCATATTTGGAGATGAAGTTGTTGTTTATTAGAAAATGTAATTTATCTTTTCAATGGCCACCTAATTACACAAATCCTCATTTGGTATAAAAATGCCATACATCAATGTTATGTTATATAAAGGTAGCAGGTTCTTTCTATTTATTATGTGATGCCCATAATATAGCATATGTGACATCACTTAATATAGCTTATCAACTTGATGCTGCCTTTGCAATGTCATCCAATGCCTCACGAGGCAATTGTGTAACCAGCAATTAATGTTCTTTCAGTAATAAAAAAAAATCAAGGCTATTCATTCAATTAATGTTATAGGATGTAAGCAAATACTGGGAAATTGCTATTTTTGGATCACTGACTTGTAATTATGATGTACCAATTAAACTAATTTGCAATGTACTGTGTCATTACATCACCAATAACATTGTAAATCCCCCTCCCTTTAATCACTAGCTGTGCCTGGTGTTTTGATTAGTGCTGGTGTAGAGAAATTGAAGTAAACACATCGTTTGTTTGTGATTCTGTTCTTGAACATTACAATAAGGTGTCAGGATGTAAAATTATAGTCAGTGTAAAGTCATTTACTGGCATTGTTCAGCTGAGAAGCTCCGGGCTATATTTACTGTTTGGGGCTTTCAAATTTTATTTTTCAGTTGTTGCTGTTTTTTAAATAGACATTTGAACCTTTTTAAAATACACGGTGGGTTTTGAATGCAGTATATGTTCCCCCGATGTGCCGTCACATGCACTTGGCTGCAGGCAAATTAGCAAAGTGGAGAATGCTGTCCACTATAATAGCAAGCGAGCACTCTCACCGTAGTGCTTTGGTGTGTTTGTAAACCAAATTGAGGGTAAATATGGTCTAGGGTCAGTATAGTTTTCAATAAACAAATGGGCAGACTAGATGGAACATGTGGCTTTTATCTGCCGTCACTTTCTATGTTTCTATGTTTCTATCTCCACTTGCCTGTAGCTTGTTTTGTGCTCTCCATCTCATGCCTTGGTGCAATCTATCCGTGTAGTGTCTACCTTCTGCAGCTAGTGTCTCCCTACCAGTACACGGTAACTGCCTCTAGGTGCCACGCCTTGCTAGGAGCCAGCAGCCCAGACTATCCACACCATCAGTGCCTCTAGTGAAGACCAGGCTTCATGCCAGTAATCACATACTTAGGTCAGTCTACAATCTGATTGAGGGCTTGGCCCAGACCTGAATATACGCCCGAAGGCATAGCACAAGCCTGCAGAAAAAAGAATGTGCACACTATTACGGTGTTCCACTGCTTGCATACAAAGAGAAGTTTATAAGGAACGAAGTCAGTGTATAGGGGTCTATTTACTAACCTGCATTGTTCCCTGTGAACGAAGCTGCATCAGGTTCGCTTATCTTCACAGGGAGCCTGGCAGCTTCGTTCACAGTATTTACAAATACCCCTCCTGCAAGGTCCCGCGATGATGCACCGGGTCCTCGCAGTACTTCTTATTCATGCAATGCATGAATGAAGTACTGAATATGCGCAGTAACTCTCTTTCAGGACTTTCAAAATTTCAAGTCCCGACATGAGAAATACTGCACATGGGCAGTGTATTCATGCCGGGACCGGACAGCTGCAGCCCGATGGGTCACCCGGACAGGTGAGTTTATAAATATTTACTTATTTTTTAAATTGTTTTTATTGATTTTTATTTAACGTATTAAAAATTTTTTTTTTACTGGGGCGATATTCTTATGTATTCCGGTGGTCTCTCCATACATACCCCCTTTTTCCTCCCCCTAATAACAGCTATTAGGGGGAGGAAAAGAGAAGTATATGGGGGACATCGCCGGAATACTTACCACTAACGTCAGCCTAAGCTGGCATTAGTCTGACGCCGGGAGCGGAGTGTAAAACGGGACTGCACAGCCTATTTTGGATCATTGCCTTATCATTTAGCCTTCCAATACAATACAAAATGCAATGCAATACAATGCAATACAAAGTGTATGGTAAATAAATAGAAAAAATGTTTTATTTTGAAACTAATTTAATTCCTGAGCATAAGTGCACATGCATTGTCATTGCACGCTCACACACAGTATAACCACCATTTCCACTATACATTACACTGACATATCCTGCACTTGTGCTTGCATTGTTGGGGAAAGGGAATGTGTATGTGAAAGTAGCTGCAGTGGACTTGGCTGAACTGTGTATTTGCACAATCTGCAGTAAGTATTATGTTATGTTACTATGGGCCTGATCCAGACCTACGCATGAGAGTGGAGCGTATTATCGCTCCAGCGTAAAAACTTTCACTCCCATGACACTCCCCTTACCTTTAGCCGTACGCCGGCTGAACCCTACCTTAACTTTTCCCGGCGTCGGTACGAATTTTCGGACCGATGTGCTGATCGTACCGGACTAAGCACGCCCATAATGTACAATTTAAATGGCTCCCCCGCCTACATTCCCTAACTCTAGCGTCCGTACTAACTTCGTAATATAAACACACCCCTTCGTCGCAAAAAACACAAAGAATACGGACACCTGAATCGCCGCTACGAAAAGGTATTTGGAACGACCGGAAGTTGTCACTCTGCACATGCGCTGTGCGTTTTTTCAGCCAAATTTACGCTTACGACAAGTGTACGATTGCTCGCGGGCGTAGGTCTGGATCAGGCCCTAAGTTACTATGGACCGGATTCATACTCAAGAGTGAGTCCACACGTTATTCACCCGTCCAGGCTTACTTCCTGCCCCCGACTTTAGGACCCTAATGGCACTTAAGAGTAAGCCATAGGGCTTTCTTAAGTGACCATGCGTATCTTTCATCTTAAGAAGGAAAATACACAGAGAGATCCCTTCCTCACGCCCTCCCTGGCTGATTTAAATCCCTCCCCATCCACTCTTTTTAGAATAGGTCCGAGGCTGCCGTGGCTCACCTCTTCTTACGTAACTAACTACGTGTAGTCTTTAAAGGCTAAGTGGTATGTAGATTGCGTAATTAACCTAGTGCGCATGCATAGTAGGTTAATTCTTACATCTACGCGACTAAGAATTTGGAGCTTCTTAGGTGTGAATACAGTCCATTGGGCCAGATCCAGAGCTACGACCGCTTGCGTATAGACGTAAAACCGCTATATTGTATGCACTGCACATGTGCGCGGCAAATGTTACGGCACGTAACTCTGAACGTATGTACCATCCTAGTATCAAGAAGATACCTACGAACGAGGGGGCGTGCCAGCCATATGACACCCGTAATTACAGGAGGCGGGGGGAGGAATTTAAATCATACAGTATAGGCATTCTCAGGCGCATAAGTACGTGCAGCCATTATGGCCGACAGGAGTTACGCTCTGAGTTAAGGTAGAGTTTGGAAAGCGTAAATCACAGAAAAAGTACGTACGACCGAGGGGAGTGTCTAGGGGAGTGCATAGTAATTACGATAGCGTAATACGCTACGCATTGAAACGTAAAGGGAACGTAGGTCTGGATCTGGCCCATTGTTACTAATTGCCCTGGGAGCCAGAAGTGCAGTCGCATGCACATCTGAAACCAATACAGGCCTGCCATTACTTGTGTTCTCTAGCACAGCATGCAGATTGTGTTACTTTTCCAGGTCTGTATCAGTCCCTGAGTAATTTGTTTGAGCCATAAGACAATCTAGATAATATCGTAAACAAGAACACATAGGCTCTGGTGTGTTGGGTGTGTAATGCAGTGTTTTAACTATTGGATAATTACATATTGGGGCTAGTGTGGGCAGAGGCGGCCCTAGGGTTTGCGGGGCCCTAGGCGGACCGCCCCCCCCCCAAAAAAAGGACCCTTTTTTTTCTTTTACATTTTTTGAAAAAAAAATTAAACTTGACCGAGGTTGAGAAACAGGGGAAGGGAGCAGTTCCTGATTTATTAGCAATAATATACAGTAGCTTATTTACGCTATCTACGTAACATTTCTGTACGTAGATTTCGTAAGCGCAGTCTAAAGTACAGAAATGGTACGTAGATAGCGTAAATAAGTTACTACGCATGTGTAGTTGCTCAATTCTTAAAACAACGTACGTAAGACGAAAACTATGTAACTGTGAATCCGAACCAAAGTTTCCCCCAGGGTGACTCTACCTTAACATTTAGTCACCAACCCCAAGGAAATTTGGTGCTGGTGCTTAACTGAGGCTCATGTGTGAGCACTTGTCTAAGCTCTTTCTGTACACTTTAAATACCACCCACTATGCGGACATGCTTTTAGCATACTGCCCCGTAGCGCCCTGCTGTCAGAACGTCTTCCAGCACGGAAGTCTGACTCTTAAGGATCCAGGTCCATGGTGGAGGTCGGTAGCATGCACATGTGCACATGACAAAGGGGGCTGTATCGCAGCATGGCCACAACAAGATTATTTAAACAGGATGACTAGGGACTGGATCCACACCTATGCAAAACGGTCCAAATGAGCGCATATTGCGTGTGTGACTTCTGTAATGGGAATGTTTTGGAAATCTTAAGGTAGGGTCCTGTGACTGTTTAATCCCTTGCATGCGAGGGGTGTTGCCTTCCCCCTATGCTTATGGAATTTAGGATACAGAAGGGATCCATTTTCAGATTCTGCTGCTGCTGTGCGGCAGTGGAGGTCTGGATGAAGACCTAAATTACTGTCCATTAATAATATCATTATTCTGCTATATAACACCGTGCTCCGAACCCCTAAGTCTCCCCGCCGCAGCCTAACCCTAAGTCTCCCCGCCGCAGCCTAATCCTAAATCTCCACCCCCCCCATCCACAGCCTAATCCTAAATTTTCCCCTTCCCCCCACAGCCTAGCCCAAAGTCCCCGGAGAGGGTTACTCACCTCTCCGGTGGCCTGGTGGCAGTGCTTCTGAAAATGAATGGATGAGTATGCGAATCGCATACTTACAAATTCAGAAAAAAAAAATCTAAAACTGCTGTCATTCGAAATAGAGTCAGTCGAAAAGCAACTTTTGGCTGTCCCTACTTCGTAATGACAGGCATCGGTGCGGGGACTCGCATCTTAGTGGGTCATGTTCAGTTTTAAAGCACAACTTTTTTCTTCATGCATTTACAAGAACATAGTATGTTAAAATTACTCCATTGAGACAGATTGTTAAAGGATTTGTTTAGTTTATAGAGAGATTAGCCAGAGCTTACAAGGTTACAACTTTGAAAAAGTGAGGCATAGATTTCTAGAGAAGAGACACATCTCTGGAGAATATCACCATTAACTGGTTGTTGGATAACAAAAGGTGTACAGCAACTAATGGTAATTATATGCAGGCTCCTTCTTTCCCACCTCACCAAGTCAGATCCATACCAGGATACTGCCAGGCAAAGCTTAAGTTTAAAATGTAATTTCCAGCACTTGATAGCAGCAGATCCTGGAGAAACTTAATAGAATATAGACCACAGTCAGGTTATTAGGTTATTAAATGTGTCAATATTTCCTAACCTCGGTACCAAGTGGGTTTCAATCACACAATCCACAGGAGATAATGGAATCCAACACAATTTTATTCTTCCAGTCAATACTGATATCTGTAATGAAGGAGTCTTTTCACTGGTGTCAATACAGGAATTGTTATTGATATGTTTTGACCTAAATAAGGTCACCAAAAGTTAAAATTTATTCAAGATTTAAAAATGGCCGCCAACACATGGCATCACACAATGGCCTGGTCAGACAAAGGGATTTCACATTATCTAGCAGATTCAGACATAAGTAATCTAAGTGTGTTTAAACCAGAATGCATATTATAGAGAAAATAGAAAAAAATACAAGGATATAGATATAAAGAGAGTTGTATCACGTTCTTAGGCAGGTCAGGGTTAAGTGCGGGACGGGGAGAGGGTGAGCTTGAGGTAGCGAAGATGAAGCTGGGTGAAGCTGGGTGAAGCTGTGCTCAGCTGTGGATCGCAAGCTGTGCTCAGACTGTGGATTGCAAGCTGTGCTCAGACTGTGGATTTCAAGCTGTATTCAGACTGTGGATTGCAAGCTGTATTCAGACTGTGGTTACAGGAAGGAACCAGGCTCCAGAGTGACTAAGAGGTTCTGGCACTGAAGGATCAGTGCCTGGGGTTTAAATCCCCGCTTTTAGTGCTGATTGGCCCATCGCATCACGTGCTCCCCTGGCCTGCTTCTGGATTGGCCGAGGGGAGTCACGTGCAAAATCCAAGATGGCGGCGCCCAGGAGACCAGTGTGTGTGGACCAGTGAGGAGATTCCACAATGGGTCAATCTTGGCTTGTCTTGAGGTTTTTCAAAGATGGCACCCTAGTAAACTAATCCTGAATTGTTGCATCATAGGTTTGTTCACCAGCAGTGGCTTGTTTAGATATCCTGACAGTTAGTTAGGGACTGGAAGAATCTGAAAAGATATGGGCAGCTTTGGTATATGGCATGATCAAGAAAGAGGACACCTGACTAAAGATTTCTTGTCGCAGAGAGAAAAAAATGTTGTACAGAGGAGAATGGTCATCAATGTAAAAGACGGACAAGATATTTATGGGGAAAGCACTTCTCTGTATCCCCACTATGCATAAGATTTCATCCATCACAATGTGAAGAACATTAGCCCAGAGAGGTGCCAGGGATGCAAAAGAATTTAGGACGTGTAGTCTATAGAAGGATTAATGGTCTTATATCAGTGAAGGCAACATAGGTTATAAGGGTTTGATTGCACTAGACAACAAAAGATTGGCAATAAGCATGTGGTATCAGCACCCCATGGCAACTAGCATTAGGGCTATATATACTTGTTTTGTTGTGTGTACTTGGATTTAGTTTTGTTGAAGGTCTTAGACCTTAGTTTTAGTTCCTTGTTAAACTTTGCATCTGGTGAGTAATACGCCCAGGAAGTTGTTGGTTCCTGTACAGCTCTTTTGTTAATTATTGTTTATTATGTGATTGTGTTGTTACTTGAATTACCACCTGTTTTGGGACTACCAGTGGAGAAAATAGAGAACATCATCATGAGAGTTGTTGGTGTTCAGTGATCACACTGTAGTATAGAGCTAGAGCCAGGTTTCATAGGTGGAATGGACTGTGGGTTCTCCCACATATATACGGTAGACAAAAATGGAAGCTGAACATGTCCTGCATCTGGTAACAATGAATGCCATGTTGTGAAGGGATATAAAGTTTCCCACAGGGTGACCCTCTGCTATTTACGTGGTAGAGGCTAAGATTAAGACCTCTATGTGTTTCCTGTATGCACGGATCTGGTAGTCTACATGAAGAGGGGAGTGAACCTGTCACTCCTCTCTCGTGCTACCATAACCCTACCTTGACTAAGTGTCCTGTGTGGATTAACGGTCCCCAGATTGGAGATCCATCGCATAACATTTGGCATGTTTTTGCACATTTCCAGAAAATCACCCGACTTCTGCAAGCAGCTTGTCTAAGTCAGGTGACGTTATTAAGTCTGAATCCGGACCT
>WWET01006605.1:34433-44461 GCA_011038615.1 Limnodynastes dumerilii
TTTCCCTAGGTCTAGAAGTGTCCTTAAAAGTATTATATATAGCCTTACCTTATCTGTAGGTATATATTGGGTTTTGGTAACAGCCTGGTGTTTGTACTTGTCTTGTGCTTCTTTCACAACAGTACAGCACACCCTACCACCTCCTTACATTAACTACTAAGATTAACTACACAATGATTTTATTAATGCAGGATGTACTTTGGAAAGTGCGTAACAAGGATTATGTTAAAGAATACATAATCAAGAACCTTGAAGTTTACATTCATAGTGTATTCAACATTTCTGATTTTTAAGAATAAAAAAATTGCTAGGATTAACTGCGCTAAGAATAAACCCATTACAAACAGATCCTTTATTACATGACATTGTTATGCATCAATTTACATTTAATTCACAATATAGTTAAAATGTGGGGAAACATCATATATTTTTTTTAGGCTAAAACTTAGTCGTGATTATAGTAATTGAGCATAGTTTATTTAATCCTTAACTGTTGTAAACAAGAAGCAGAATATTTTTCTTGATTAATATGCCAGTTAGATCAATAATTTGAGCAATGTTCCCTGAAGCATTTCACAGCATGCTTACTGGTCTCTGCATAATATTACTGCGCAATTAGATTTATGTTAGGGGTACATAGGAAGTGGTGAATCACAAATCAGTGTCATCCAACGTCTCACAGCAGTGTGGTCAGAGTAATCAGAGATAATTTGCTTTTGTGGAGCAATTGTGAAGATATTTCTATTCTTAAATGCAGCACCATTTATATGCAAAAACAATCAGTCGTGCTATGCATAATATAATGATATATCCATATGTATTTGTTTGCTTTGCAGTGCATTAAAACACAAAAAAGCTGAAGTACTTAGACTATTCCACACATATATATTTGCAGCCTTTAAACATAGTTACAACTCATAAAGCAATTTCTGTTATTTGTTCTCACTTTTGGAACTGCTTTGCAATGAATCGGATTATAATCACGTTTCCATGTTATGTCACTGTGTTCAAGGCAATGAGTGAAGAGAGGGTAAAAGAAAACCAGAGAATTGTCTGAGGAGGACAGAAGATTGTAGCCAAGACTACACATCATTCTCCGGAGACCTGGGTGTTTCTGTTTCACCTGTACACAATGGAAGTTTAAAGATCAAGAATCTGTAGCCAAGCTCCCTCTGCATGACTCTATGGGCCTCATTTACTAAGGTCTATTTTGCTGAAATTGACCAAAGTCCCGGGACTATGGGGGCGATTATGCCGTCCCCGCATTCACTAAAGGAAAAGTTCCAGGACTTTAGCAAAATCGACACGGCAAACATCGCAGACAAAAAATCGTCCAGATGTTTGCCATGTCAAACATAGGCCAGGCCAGATTCACTCAAGGCGATTTTACTAAATCGCCTCTAGTTCGGCCTGAAAGCGAAAAAAAAAAAATCGCCTTTCATTAAAAGCGACACACACTTTAGCTGAAAAACACGTCAACATGTTTGATGTGTTTTCCAGAGCTAAAAGTGATGTGCAGCATGCTTAAAACCCTTATCATGCAGACACAGATAGTACTATAAGGCACAGCATGGCCATGTGTTTCTGGCCATGCTGTGCCTTATAATACTATAAGCGTCAGCATGGCAAGGGTTAATGCCATGCGTACGCTTAGTGAATGTAGCCCGTTCCTGCAATAAAAACAAACATGTTCTATTTATGTTTAAACATAAACTAAATGCCCACGTTATTATTAATACACTCATAGATGCCCCCTATATATATCACACTGCAGTATATGCCCCTTTACCGCTACTACTTCCCTTAAGATCTCAAATGACAGCGCAGAGTTAGGGTTAGTCAATGGTGGTCTAACTTTAAGATCCGCCGCTGTTTGCAAGGGGAGTGACTGTTTATGCAGTGGGCTGTAACCTGGTAAGATCTTACCTAAGGTGCGTATATTTGCGATCTTTTCGCAATCGCATCTCTGAATCAACCCCACTGAATGTGGCCCGTTCCTGCAATAAAAACCAAACATGTTCTATTTATGTTTAAACATAAACTAAATTCCCACGTTATTATTAATACACTCATAGATGCCCCCTATATATATCACACTGCAGTATATGCCCCTTTACATAGTGCCCATTATTAGCTGCCCATTAATATAGTGCCCATTATTAGATGCCCGGTAACATGGGTCCCATTATTAGATGCCCGGTAACAGAGGTCCCATTATTAGATGCCTGGTAACAAAGGTCCCATTATTATATGCCCGTTAATATAGTGCCCATGAGTAGTTCGCTCTAAGCAAGTACAAATGGTATTTTCATACTTCATTGCTGGGGCCCTTTTATAGTCTCTGGCACCGACTAGCACCAGAGACTATAAAAGGGCCCTAGCAATGGCATGAGTCATTCGACGGAGGGAGCTCGAAGAAGATGGAGGTGTTCGTTGGACCACGCAAGAAGAAGAGGAGGCGCCGGGCCACAGATCTCTGCCCGTCAACATTTGGGACTTCTGAACGGTGAGTGTTTAATTTATTTTTAAGTATGAAAATACCATTTGTACTTGTTTAGAGCTTACTACTAGTGGGCAATATATAAATGGGCATCTAATAATGGGACCTATGTTACCGGGCATCTAATAATGGGCACTATGTAAAGGAGCATATACTGCAGTGTGATATATATAGGGGACATCTATGAGTGTATTAATAATAACGTGGGAATTTAGTTTATGTTTAAACATAAATAGAACATGTTTGGTTTTTATTGCAGGAACGGGCCACATTCAGTGGGGTTGATTCAGAGATGCGATTGCGAAAAGATCGCAAATATACGCACCTTAGGTAAGATCTTACCAGGTTACAGCCCACTGCATAAACAGTCACTCCCCTTGCAAACAGCGGCGGATCTTAAAGTTAGACCACCATTGACTAACCCTAACTCTGCGCTGTCATTTGAGATCTTAAGGGAAGTAGTAGCGTTTATTTGCGATCCTAATTGTCTGCCCGCGCCCACTTTCCCTCATTTCCCTGCCTCCCCCCGCCCATTTTCATGCAAATCCTTAAGATCTTAAACTTTCGCAGCACTTAAGATCTTAAGTGCTTGCGATCGATTCAAAGGTACGCTCTTAGCGAATTTATGCTCCTAAACTCTACGTAGACGGCGTTGCACTATTACTACGCATGCGCAGTTATGCAAATTTTCTAAGATCCTAAATATACGCTCCTAAGTTGCATGAAAATCGTATCTCTGAATCAGCCCCAGTAAGCGTAAGTATGGTACTAACCCTTTCCATGCTGACGTTCGCCAGACTAAATCGCCAGACTAAAGTGCGGCCTAGTAAATAAAATAAAAAAATTGCAGCAAAATCGCTGCAATGTCTGGCGAATCATGATGGCTGCCAAAAAGCAATTTTTGTAAATGAGGCCCTTTGAGAATAAATTAGGTTCAGATTTACACCTAAGAGGTTGCATCTTCTTAGTTTTGTTCTTTAAGAAAATGACTAGTACGCAGTATGACTACACAATATATGAAGCCTTTAGGTACATAGATTCCCTATGTGCAGTATTTAATGACCGCAGCTTTTAAAGTAAAAGAAGGTGTGCCAGGGAATATATTTTTTAGGGTGTTATATTCTAGCACTAAATCTGAAGTCTTGAAAATGTGGAATTCTTTACTTCCGCAAGAAGACTCTTATTAGCGTCATCTACTCACAGCTATGTCCAGGAGTAATGTCTTGACCAGTCATCGGTTTTCACCCCACTCTTCTTATGAAAAAGCAGAGTAGAAGTCAGATTTGGATCAGCAGATGGAGGCCTCGGGGAGGTATTACCAGGTCGTCTGTTGGCCAACACTGGCTTAGAAGATACATTCTGATTCGTTATATTGTAAAACTAATTGGTTTCTTCAGTAATGAATCTGAAAACATGTTTGTTAAATTAAATGTCCTGGAGATCATTGTTAATTATAGATATTACTGATGATTAATTTGCTATTCATCAATAACCTCTTGCCTATATTATGTTTTACTGGCATATTGTATAATTGCTCATTTCCATCATTTCCCTGATTTAAGCAGGACAAGTCAGCCCTCAGGCTTATAGTGTAAACCTGGTATTTTTCCATATGTTTCATTGACTCTTCAGAACAGACGTTTGAGGTGAAGTGAAAACAGGAAAAAATCGTGATTGTCCTGGCCGCTAAAACCATGTATTTAACATATTTCAATATATGTCTACCTTCTTAGATGTTTGCTAGGAAAGCTATGCAAATGTCATATAATGGATGGAATGTCTAATGGAAAACAACAAAACGTATATAGAGGTTTTTAGCAAATAATTTTTAAATCCATTGATTTTGTATACTTAATATATCAGACTTATGAGGGACATACAAATAATTGTAGTATCAGTGAATCATAACACTTTTACTGTATAGCAAAACAATAGTTTAAACTACTGTATATTAACAAATTGCAGATTATTCATTGTTGTGCACCACAGGACCTTTAAAGCTGACCAGTTACTCACTGATCTAGAACTAGATCCAGACACCTGAATGTTTTCCATATGTGTGAAGGTTTTAAAGTCCGCATGGAAAAGGGGAGTGAACGCCCCGGACACTTCTCTCTCTCATGCAGAGTTTTAGTGACTTATTGTTACGATACCGGTAGGCAGCACGATCTGTTACGGAGCATCTGCCAGCCTGACCGCTGACTGCCAGCCTGACAGCTGACTTCTGCATCTAGACCCTGATTTACACCTAAGAAGCAGCGGCTTCTTAGGTGCGGAATTTTTAGAAATGAACAACTGCGCATGTGTAGTATATAGACTATGCAATCTATGTAGCAGTTAAGGGCCTGATCCAAACCTACGGCCGCCTGAGGTCTGTACGGCCATCATTGTAGTGGGGAGTGCATGCCCCACTTACATGTCCAGATTCCTACCCTAACGATTACGATCAGCTCTCAAGGCTTCCTCCGCCCGTTCCTTCCGCTTTGCCTTGACGGCGGAGATACAGCATGCGTAAAGGGGAAGGAAAGCCCCCTTTTCATAACAGCCGGTGGCCGTAACTATAGGCCTTTATGCCGCCGTATGAAGGTTGTGCGCATGCCATCACAGCCCATTTTTGCTAGAATAATAGAAATACTTTAAATAAACTTATTTTTTTAATTAACAGGTTTTGCATACTTTGGGTTAGCAAATATCTCTGCGAGTACTTGCTTGGGCGGACCTTGGATTTCATTTCGGCCTTTACTCGTCACGGCATGCTCTCTGGACCTCTGGGATTCTATTTGAGATCTTTTAGGTGCAATGGAAACATCACGGGCATTGCACCTAATAGGTCCCTGAAAAAACATCCTATTCTATTGCAAATCTTTTATCACCCACGTTGCTTGTTAAAAAAGGGTCAGCGCAATGTGGGTGATGTTGTATTTTAGGTACTCACGACCAACTACATACATCATGTATGCAATATTGCCTGCCAATGCTTGATTTAAGAAAGTTAAAATAAATAATAAATGTATTAATTAATAAATAATAAATAAATATCCCCCTCCCCAAGAAACGTATTAAAATTGTAAATACCCCTTTCTATTGGTGAACTATAGGCTGCAGCAAGGCTTAAAAGGCTTGGTCACAATGGCTCTTGTAGTACTCCAAATGCTAGCATGCCCATGGCTGCCAGGGGCAAGTTCAAGTGTGCCTTGACACCCAAGCAAGCTGCGTTCTGTAGTGTCCCCGAAAAATATAAGGGCCGCTTATAAGGTTTGCATCTGCCCTAGGCCCAAAACAAAAGGCAAAAATTAATCTTTCATTTCAAATTTGTTTTACTTCACCACCAAAACCATTAACATTTTTATTGATCTGCAATTTAATCATTTCAAGCAACCATGTTCAGTCCCTCTCCCCTAGGAACTTATGGTGGTGCTCCCTAAAGCAATACAGCCTCGTCAGCCTAATAGGTAATCAGGCCCAATACAAAGTAAATGCATAAATAACTAAGGACCGAGTCCTAACATAATAATGACACCCCACTTTTGCACGCAAAGTTTGTATGTGGGGCGTCTGAAGGGGAGGATGTTACCTGCATTTTCCACACATATCGTCTATCGTACGAATAGGAATTAAGAATAATGGGGCTGGGCTTCCCCTCTTCCTACCAAGATGGGCGGGGGGAGGGGGAGTATGTAAATTTTACAGTGTGAGTGGAAAACTGAACTTATGAGCAGATCAATGGTTGGACAGACCACTGGTCCGCTCATGTGACTTTAGGCTGCCTATATACAAAATCTCTGCATGAGAGAAGGGAGTGACAGGGGGACTTCGCTACCCTCTTCCATGCGGACTGACGGACCTCCGCATGTACAGAAAGCATGCGGGTGTCTGGCAGCCATGGGCATGCTGGCGTTTGAAGTGCTGCAAGCATCAGCATTCCCAAGTGTTTAATGGCATCCTGGGCTTACTGTGACCTGCAGTGCACAATACAAGGGAGTATTTTAAGTTTTATGAAATGTATTAACATTTTTTGTTTTCTTCTTACTGAAATGTACTGTCATTTGAACCTCTAAAGTGTGAATTAAAATAAACGATTTTGGGCTCAACATTGCGATAATGTATAACACATCACCATGATGTTGAGCAATTTATTAGGAAAATGGTTTGGGCACAATGGCCCAGATCCAGAACGACGCTTCTGTGCGAATTTATGCCTGACGGACACGTAAAATCGCGATTTTGTATGTACTGCGCATGCACACGACAGATGATACGCTACATAACGTAACGTAACTCTGAGTGTATGGGCCATTCATGTATTAGTTGCGTAAATTCATACTTGTGGGCGTGACAATTTTACGTGTGACAAAAATATTTCTAAAATACGCGATCTAGGTGGGGGTTTTCATTTAAAGTGTACAGTATGGGCGTGCTTAGCTGCATAAGTCCGTTTTACCCATCCATACGTGTGCGGACGACAGCGGTGTTACGCGGCCAAAAGTTAAGGTAGGGTTTGGAAAGCGGAAATCGGTCAAAATACGTACATTTAAGGGGTGTTCCAAGGGGAGTGTATAGAAGGTACGCACACGTAAATACGCTACACTAGTAACGGATTGTGAGCGGAGTTCTGGATGTACCCCAATGTTAGCATTAAACCCTGCAATAGAATGGTGCAATGTTAACATCTTGCCCAAACTACATGCAAATTAGCTAACATTGTACTCATAGCCTACACTGTGGGGAACAGAATCGGGCCATCAATGTGTTTCATAGCTAACTCTTCCGTTCTTTCATCATGATGCCAAATCTGAAAAAAATAATTGTCCAACCACTATACTATTGTGGAGCCCCATAGGTTAAAGGCTGAAATAAGGAATCACGGAGAGGTGAAATAAAATAAGAAAATCTCAGAGAGAAGACAGACAACAGTTCACTATTTAATTGATTTCTTTACTGAGAAAAATGTATTGACCTTTGCTTTGTAATAACGGAAAACTTATTCTGGCTCACAAAGAAAATGCTTATACAGATTGAGTATTTTTTTTCAAATTACAAATCTACCCAACGTTCACAATATATTAAGTTCTCATCCAATAAGTTCATTATACAATTTGGATCAACATTAAATAAACTTTAAGGGTGTTCGATCTAGCTGCGTCACTATAAGCTGTGCAGTTTGCCCACTTTAGTCTCTGCTTCCCCTTCTTCCATTCATTCCACCTCTCACTTTCTCCTCCACTCCGAGATTATTCTTTTTGCCTTTACAACCAACACCTACTACCAATCTCTCTGTTAGCACTTTCAGCTCCTTCTCCCTGACTACTCCGCTGTCACCAACGCTCTTTCTTTGTCAGCCCCTTAGGCAGCTTTCCCGGCTTTCCACTTTGCATGGAGTGAAAGCGCCCATTGACTCATTGATCCACGTACACTGTGTACCTGCACTAGCCTGGAGTGAAAGCGCCCATTGACTCATTGATACACGTACACTGTGTACCTGCACTAGCCTGGAGTGAAAGCGCCCATTGGGCCTGATCCAGAGCTACGGACGCCGTCGCTAGTATGGCGGCCGTAAGCGTAATGCGCATGCGCCGGGCAGATGTTGCCCGGCATCACTATGGAAACGCCCGATCATAGATCTGGCGTCCATAGTAGCGCAGTAGGGACGCTGGAGGGGATGTCCCCCAGCGTCCCTACTCTGAAGTTAGTGGCGGGGGGGGGGGGGGGGGCGCGGATTCATACAGTAAAAACAAGGAGCACCAATGATAATTCCGTAGGATAAAAAGTCCAATTTACCTGACAGCCTGAACTATCTCAGTGTTACATGCTGCTGTGATATTTGCAGCAGCAAAAACTCTTTCTCCTATGGCTGTTTGAGCAGATCTTGGACTAAATTTACTAAAATCGATTTCAAATAGTTTTTTCATTTTAATTTGCTGTATTTACTATTGCTGATTTTTGTCTAGCGATTTCAAAACTACAGCAATGTCTGGCGATTTTTTAAGGGTTTATTCGTAGCGATTAAGCTTGTAATCGCGGCAAATGAACCCTTTTAAAATTGATAGACATTGTTGTTGAATGTTTAAAAAAAAAATGTCTGCCGCAGCTACCAATTAACCCTTGGCATGCTGTGCCACCTAGTACTTTAAGTCATAGCATGCCTTTGTATTCCAGGGCATGCTGTGACTTCTAGTACCCTAAGTGGCAGCATGCACTACATATATTCTCCCCCTGCCTCATTAAAACCTGACCTGTCCCCCACTTAATGAAGAAACAGTGTCCCTTCATTAATATTAAACACTGTTCCTGCCTACATATTAAACACTGTCCCTCCGTATATCTTAACCACTTCCGATTACATTTAAAAAATGATCCTACATTAAAAATATTTTCAGTATATGTCCCTCCCTCTATGTTTTTGTGTAAAATGTCCCCTTGTGTAGTGTTAATAACCAATATGTTCCCCATATGGAGTTAATATGTGTGACATAATTACATATAAGTGTGACAAGTGAATAAAAACACAGCCCCAAGTTACTATTATCTAAACATTTTTTCCCTGTTATTATGCCGTCAGGATATAGCTCTCACTATTAGCTTATTTCTGTTCTCCTGGTTTTTGCTAAGCAACTGGAATTCTGTGCTAGTTGCCCAGTTAGGCCCAGAATAGTTAGTGCAGGCACTAGCATGATTTTTAGTCACATCTGGTGCCTAAAAGCAAAATTAAATTATAAATAAATAAGTTTCAGAAAGAAAGAAAGGAAGGAAGGAAGAAGGAAGGAAGGAAGGAAGTAGGAAGGAGAAAGAAGAAAGGTTGTTCTTAAATTACAGAAATTGCAATATAAAATAGAACAATACAAAGAGATACGAGGAAATTGATCATTATTGTCCAGATGCAGGATGATGACGTAAGATAGACTATAAATTGTTTGGAAAAGAATACCCCTTATAGCACCAAAATGAGTCAATAGACTTGAAACGCATTGGTCGCAGTGGCAAGGGTGTGACCGTAACATCCCTTACTACTCTCTGTTCTTCACATAAGGTAGTATAGGCCCCAAGAAACTGTTATGTACCTTGTTTGTAATATTACATCTTTGGAGAGAGAGAGAGGAGATTTAAGTAAGGGTAGGAGGATCCTCTCCCTCCCGATAGAGGAGAAGAAAAGAATCTCTATCTATATATGTGCTTTAATATAGAATCATGGCAATTGTTTTATTGAATGATTTTATTTTAACTTATTTTTTATATATTTTTATGAAATTGCTAAATAAATTAATTTGGAGGAAACTTCAGTATGTTAAGCATTCTTATATGTGTATGAGGAAAGACAAGGAATTCAAAAAGGGAAAAATTTTGTGATATGCAAATTTAAGACACCAAGAGGGGAGTACATTTCAAAGCACCGTTCATTCTGGTTTATATGTTATCACACTATGTTGGGGACCTTCTCTTCTTATGTTTTACATGAATGTAATGAAGTGGACCTTGCTATTGTGATAAGCAGAATACAATAGAAGAGAAAAAGGTGAGTGCAATATATATT
>WWET01006606.1:9999-31196 GCA_011038615.1 Limnodynastes dumerilii
ATTAAATAAAGTGTTACATATGTAAATAAAATAGTAAACCTAGCTAACATTAACCCCTACGTGTATGCACTTACCTTAGGAGGTCATCTCTCCTAATCTAAGTGTCTAAAAAAAAGTGTGACATGTGGTTAATAAAAAAAAATAAAATTATAAACTCACCATTAGCTGTCCGCATCTTGGGAGCCTTCAATATTCCTTAATCTGAAGTCTTCTTCTTTATTCTTTCGAACTCTTCATCCCTGCAGAGGACGACGGCAGCTCCTCACCTTGATCTTGAAGAATTCTTACTAAACTCCCACCAGTAGAGGGCGCTCTAAAGATATATTCGCGGCGATGGGCCGCGATGACCCGCGAATTGATTTTTGGGAAAAAATTTGCGCTTAGTGAATGAGGCCCCATGATAGTGCTGAATCTGCAGCGAATGACAGGATGTGATGGTATACCATGTCTGTATAGCTTAAGGAACACGTTCATTAAGGCTCCAGCCTTAATGTGGTAATTTCATTGCTTTTTGAAGTTTGAGTAGTAAAGATTCAAATGTCTCTAAATTTTGTGTCACTGTAGGAAACCTTAATCAGACATCGCTTTTTATATAGTTAAAATATTTATGTATTTAACCTTAGAAACAGACATTTTCATTGACACACTGCACTTAACAGAAAGCACATTGGACCGGATTCTCTACTACTATGCATGCGTAGTAAATTTTGCGTTATCAATGTAACATTTTGTTACGTAGATTGCGCACATGCATTCTTAAAAAAACACATGTATGCAATCTATGTAACGAAATATTACGTAGATAACTTAAAAGAATTACTACGCATGCGTAGTAGCTCAAAAATTAAAAGTACGCTCGTAAAATGAAAAATTTGGGACTGAGAATCCGGTCCATTCTGTCCTGACACTCTACCAGCCACATATCTGTAGAGACACTGATTCCTAACCTCATCAAGGACCGGATCCAGAATACATCACATATGGAAATTGTCTGTCTGCATGTACTGCAGACGTGCAGTAAAAGGAATTTGTCTGATGTAGAATTCCTACACGAGGGGTGACCAGCCATAGGGTATGTTTATGTGAGGTGTGTAGTGTAAGGGGGTGTATGATTGGTTATGATGTGCAAGCGAATGTGTTTACGTTATAGTGTAAGGGGTGTGTGTCTGTGGGGCATAGTGTAAGGGTGTGTATGTGCAGGGCAGAGTGTAAGGAGGAATAATTAGGAGGTGTAGTGTACAGGCTGTATGTGTGGAGTGGAATGTGAGGGGGTGTATTGTAAGGGAGTGTATGTGTGGGGTGTAGTTTAAGTCAGTGTATGTGCTGGGTGTATTTAAAAGGAGGAGTATGTGTGGTGTGTAGCCTAAGGGTGTGTATGTGTGTTACTATGTGTAGTGTATGGGGGTATATGTGTTATGATGTGTAATATAAGGGTGTATGGCCCAGATCCAGAACTACGGCCGTCTTCCACGGACGGCCGTAATTTGCTGAAAGATAGCTACTGCTCATGCGTAGTAGCTATTGTACGTAATCAAAATAATCACGTACAATAGCTACTATGCATGCGCAGTAGCTATCTTTCAGCAAATTCAGCAAGTTCTGGATCCGGGCCTATGTGTGGGGGTGTAGTGTAAGGGGGTAAGTGTGAGGTGTAATGTAAGGGGGTGTATGTGGTGTAGTGTAAAGGGGGTATGTATGAGGTGTAGTGTAAGGGAGTAAATGTGTGGTGTGTATGTGTGTGGGGTGTAGTGTAAGGGGCTGTATGTGTGTGGAGTATATGTGTGGTGTGTAGTGAAAAGGTGTGTATGTGCAGGGTGTAGTGTAAGGGGGTGTATGTGTAGTGTGTAGTAAAAGAATGGTGTATGTGTGGGGTGTAGTGTAAGGGGGTGTATGGGTGGTGTGTAGTGTATGTGTGGGGTGTAGTGTAAGGGGGTGTTGTGTAAGGGGGTGTATGTGAAGGGTGTAGTGTAAGGGAGTGTATGTGTGTTATTAAAAAACATAAACTTACCTGGCTCCAGTGTCCGCGTCACGTCCAATCCGGTCCATGCTGTGTGCACCCCGTGTCACACTGTAATACAGGCTGCAATGTCTGTATTGTCAATGCGCATGGGGTGTAGTGTAAGGGGGTGTATGTGGAAGGTGTATGTGTGGGGTGTAGTGGAATGGAGTATATGTGTGGGGTGTATGCAGGAGGTGTATGTGTGAGGTGTAGTGGGAGGGGGTATATGGGGGAGGAATATGTGTGGGGTGTAGAGTAATGTGGTGTATGTGTGGGTTGTAGTGTAAGTGGGTTTATGTGGGAGGTGTATGTGTGGGGTGCACAGTAATAAGGTGTATGTGTGGGGTGTAGTGTAAGGGGGTGTATGTGGGAGGTGTAATATAAGGTGGTGTGGTATAAGGGGGTGTATGTGTTGGGTGTAGTGTAAGGAGGTAGAGGTATATGTGTGGGGTGTAGTGTATATGTGTGGGGTATATGTATGGGGTGTAGTGTAAGGAGGTGTATGTGGGGGGTGTAGTGTAATGGGGTATATGTGTGGGGTGTAGTGTAAAGGGGTGTATGTGGGAGGTGTAGTGGAAGAGGGTGTATATGTGGGTGTAGTGTAAGGGGGTGTATGTGGGAACTGTATGTATGGGGTGTAGTGTAAGGAGGTATATGTGGGGGTGTTGTGTAAGGGGGTGTATGTGGGAGGTGTATGTGTGGGTTGTAAGGGAAACACCTTACACCCCCTCTTTCTAATAAGCTGATTATAAAACGGGATACTACAATAACATAAAATACAGTGACCCAAGTATCTTTCAAGCACCCCCTACTTAATCAAACAGTCCAAATCCTTAATATTATTCTTTACAAATGTCTCTTATCTCTCTTCAGAATTTTTCTTATCCACAATTATCACTGTCTAACTGTTCAAAATTATTCCACACACTGTATAAGTTCCTTAATGTCGACCTTCTTCTTTCTCCCACAGGTAAATTCTTTCTTTTTTTTTTTTTTTCTTTTTTTCTAGGACTTCAAGCCCTCGTTCCTCTGTTTGTGTTTTATCCTGATGGCTTGAAGTCCTAGCGCCACATCTTCATTCCCAATCCCTGATACATATCCTAGGACAGCAGCTGTGGGAAGAGACTCCCCCCCCGCCGATCACTGCTTTTTCACACAGACGTTCGGGGCTTGTATATCTTTTGTTTTAGGGCTATGTCTAAACTCATATCCTAATAGAATATATGGTAACCACTAGGTGGTGCTCACACCCTGCAGCCCTAGATATATATTCAGAGAACCCCAAGTCTCATGAGAAAACTAGAAATGTATATATCTATATACCTCTAGGCGCTGGCAACAACAATAATAAAACTAAATCACTCTAAAAAGGTCTAAGATTATACTAAAGTGAATACAGTGACAGCCTGTGCAATAAAGTGCAGATAAAATGGAATTAAATTATTGAGCTAGATATAAAGCGCAAATAGTGGAACTAATTCAAGAAACACCAACATCAAAACCAATAATAATGGTGGAAAAATTGTGTAAACAGGTAGGTGGTACAATAAAACAAGTGTCCAAGTAGAAAAGTCTTATGGCAAATTTCAAGTTATTAGATAATAAATAAATAAAAATCCAAGTAAGTCCCACAAAAAGTCTAAGTGCAAATGCAAAGTCCTAAAAGCGGCATGATGACTTCTGTTGGTATGGCATACCTTCCAAAAAACACAAGACAAAAAACCAAACTTTACGTCACATAGGTTAAAACATAAATAACAATAATAAAAGTCAAGGTGCTGGGAACTTTCCTGACTCTGTCCGCAAGAACTGCTGATGGACACACGCTGACTAATCCTAGAGCGCTCAGACGGGCCTGGGTAGCGCTAGATGGTGAAGGACCGTCAGGGGAAGCGAGTGGTAGCGGGAGTTGGCAGTTCAGTAGCCTCCTGGAAACGATCTGCAATGCGTTTCGGGTTAACCCCTTCCTCAAGCGATGTTCCTTAGTCTTCAGGTCGGGGTTTATATGCCCCGCCGGAAACCCGTTATGCCGTTTTTTCATAGTTATTACATAAGTGAGTGATAATCATAGTGTGTAAAATGATTATTAATAATAAACTTAATTTTTGTTGCAGGTATACAGTGCACATGAAAATGACGGTGCTTTAAAATTTAAAGTGACAGTGACCTAATACATTATATTATATAAATAACATCTTTGCTTCAAATAAATATCTAAAACACACCCCAAATATCCATAATAATTAACTTTATACCTTTATAAATATAATCCCCTTCTATAAATTTCTATTATGTTTAAACTAAAACTCAAAAAATTCTAGTTTTTTATATAAAAAAGAAGAGATCTCCTGTTTTTGTTAAGAACCTATATATGGTCACAAATTAATTCCCTAGATGGTTATAAGTCACACAGGTAACAAGAAAATAATTGGTGGGGTTGTAGCCACCCGGCATCCCTATTCCCCACCAGAAAAGTTCCTCAACCGATGCCTGGGAATGGGAATCTTTCAAGATTATGTGACCAGACCAGTCTTATAAATAATTATAAATATGGCATACTATCTTCATAAAATTAGTACACATTGCATAAACCATATTCAGGAATTGGGCATATATAAAATGGATCAATTATAACTATAAAAATGTGTAATGGTGATGACTTTTAAAATGTGCTGCCGCATTGGATGTGAATCTGAATATATATTTAGGGCTGCAGGGTGTGAGCGCCACCTAGTGGTTACCATATATTTTATTGGTTTACAATTTTTATCCCTACTAACCACTGGTTGCAGCCAATTGCAGCAATTGTTGTAATTTTTCTTAGCATCTACCCTTTTTTTTATACTATTTAAATATGTTTTCAATAAGGAGTAGCAGACAAAATAGATTAATCGAGTTATTGAATAATATTAGAAAAGAACTGTCTGTGATTGCGCTTCTATAAATGGTTGCTGCCTGGGGAAGTATCAATAAGGGCTTACCAAAAGACCCTCAAAAAACGTAACTAAACCCCCAAGGGAGAAGTTAGCTACAGAACATTATATGTACAATGAACTACCAGACATACGACGCTACCATTCCTATCAGTGGGGAAACCTAAAGAAGCATACAATGCTCAACAGCTGAAATATGCAACAATCAAGTGTATACAATAAAAATGATGTTCAAAAAGGAAAAAAAAATATTCAAAATACTATTTGAGAAATGATTCCAAAAATAAATATATATTTTCAATAAAAGTCTCGCCTGTCAGTTTTTCAGTCTCCGATGTAAAGTTCATATGTAGATTCATCCACAAGGGGGTTAGTGGGATGAAGTGCTGACATCAGATTCGGAAAATAGGAGGTAAGAGCAAGTCATTGGTACCACAGGTCCGGGTTCCCGTATATTTACATAGGGGAAACTGTGGCTGGACGAGACTCCCTCTTACGGACCGAAGAGCACATTCCCCACGATGTTTTAGAAAAAGTTTGTAGTTCTTTTTACCGACATATGGTTTTAATAAATACACTTTTTTGAGGAGCTGGGTTTGCATACTTTCGATTACTACACGCTACGGGAAAAGGAGAAAGGAGGCGGACCTTTTCCCTCTCCGCAGGGTAAAAGAAACCTTTACGTGCATAGACAAAGAGGGCTAAATCGATTTGCAACGGAGGGAATAAAGGCCGGATTTCGTGGAGGAGAGAGACATCTATAATAAATGTACACTGCATTTTGAACAAGAGAAGAAATAGGTGAGTGGGACTACCATCGGATACATTGTATACATGTAACTCACCAGAAGATATTATACTATCAGTCTCTTTCTTTCATATAACTTATACCGGATGAGGAAGAAAAAGAATAACTTTAAGAAGAGGATTTAACGGTGGATGAATCTACATATGAACTTTACCATGGGAGACTAAAAAACTGACAGGCGAGACTTTTATTGAAAATATATATTTATTTTTGGAATCATTTCTCAAATAGTATTTTAAATATTTTTTTTTCCTTTTTGAACATCATTTTTATTGTATACACTTGATTGTTGCATATTTCAGCTGTCGAGCATTGTAGGTTTCCCCACTGATAGGAATGGTAGCGCCGTATATCTGGTAGTTCATTGTATATATAGAGTTATTGAATAATAGAGAGGAAGGAAGTGAATTAGAAGATGAGAACTTTGAAGGACTTATGCACAAAATGGAAAAACTTTTAGTTAAAGAAAGTAAATCTTGGTGGGAGATCACTGCGTTGGAACAATATCTGGCGGACGACATTATCCCAGTAGGATTGAAAATAAAAAAAGAAGCATCATTTAAGACAGAAAACCCAGAGTTTAATATTAGATGGGAGAATCTATTACAGGATTGTTCTAGAAAACTTAAAGAATTGGTAATAGAGGAAAGGAGACAGAAACTTTCTATCCTAGAAGTCAAAATAGAGTCCATAAATATACTAATAGAACCTTTCAAAGATTTGGAAGATTTTAAAGAGTTAGAGAGGATAGAGGCATCCAATATTAGTATTAAGGAGGAAGCCCTTATTAGAAAGAAAAAGAAAAAACTAAACTAATAAGGGATCATATCAATGAGGAGATGGATTCTTTTGGGGCAGTCAACCTCAATGTTCCTATTAGAGATGATCCAGGAGAAAGAACCTCTAGTTCCAAACCGAGTAATGAGAACAAAACCAGTAAAGAGGATAAAAAGAAAGGAAAGGATAAAGGATAGCACAAGATAAATAATAAGGAGAAAGAAAGTGACCTCCTCTCACAAGGATATTCGGAATCAACATTATTATAATTCCTTTTCCAGATATCCAGACTACAGATATCCCCCATATTTTAAAGAACACAAAAGTTATCCCCCTTTTTATAGGAACTATCATCAAAAGCCCTTCTACTGACTCAATTTTAAAAAAAGATATCCCCCGACATATCAGGGAAAAAGATGGGAGTATCCAAGATATTCGGCTCCCTCTCAGTCATATAAGAATCAATTTTATCAGAACGATTGGAGGGACTATTACTCACACTACTCCCAGAACAGATTTGAATCCCTAAGAGATTATCCCCAAGAATCTTATCCTTTTTTAGAAAAGGATTGGAGGGACCTGAATAGGTATCCTTAGTGACAGCAAAAGGTACCACACATAGAGACAAAAGGGGAGGAGACAAGAAGAAGAAATATAGTAAACACAAATTACGTAAAAAGATGAATAAACAGGCTATGATAAATATTGTCCCTCACCCTGGTAATGAAGAATCCTCTAGAGAGGAAATACCCATATTTAACCTTAGTTCCCACACCTTATCTAAGGAAGAGGAACAGATTTTAAAGTATTGGTTAAAATTTGCCCCATCCAATTCTGTTAACACATTTGTCAGAAAACTTGCATTAAAGAAATTTTTTGTTAATAAGGAAGATCTGGAACCAACCGGTCCATTAGAAACGTTGAAACCAAAGTCCACATTTTTCCCGAAAAACAAAAGAGTGAACTATGTGGAGACATTTGAAAATTTAGTGAAGAAAGATCTTCAGAATTTTGAACATAAATCTTATAGAACAAATTATAATGACTAAAAAAGAATATGAAGCAAGTATAGGCCTTAAAAACAATAATAAAATTGTAATTAAGCAAGCAGATAAAGGGGACAGGATTGTTATTTTGGACTATTTTTGAATATCAAAAATAAGTAGAAAGACAACTGAATGACCAGTTAACATACACTAAATTAAGGGGAGATCCTTAAGTCAGATTAGCCAAATCTTTAGAAAAACGAATTAAGAAACATAAAGATAATGGCACCATTACAGATAAAATGCATGATTTTATACTTGTGAAAGAACCCTCGATCCCAGTTTTATACGTGTTGCCTAAAATCCACAAAGACCTATTACACCAACCTGGTGTCCCATTGCAGCAGGGACTGGGTCTATAACATCTAACCTGTCCCAACTGATAGATATACATCTACAACCCTTGATGGAGCACATTCTGTCTTATATAAAGAAAACTACTGATATTTTAAATAAACTACAGGAGGTTAGGTTGCAAAATGATTATTAGTCACAGCGGATGTGTCATCCCTATATACAATCATTGCACATCAACAAGGGATTCAAGCTGTGAAACATTATTTGGATTTTACTGATTTTACTGAGGATTTGAAAGAGTTTTTAATTGAGAGTATTCTCTTCTTTTTACAAAATAATTATTTATGTTTTAATGAGGGGTTTTACCTACAGATATGTGGCACAGCCATGGGGACCAGGTTCGCTCCCAGTTATGGTAATTTATTTATGGGACTATGGGAGGTAGGTGTGACCTCCCATGGAGGAGCGTGCCTGGTCTCCTGGTTTAGATACATAGATGATATCCTTTTTATTTGGAAAGGCTCAAGGAACTAATTGGACGAATTTTGTCAGCAACTTAATACTAACGATTTGAATATTAAATTAACATTCAATATCAGTGATGTAGAAGTGAACTACTTAGATTTGAAAATTTACATTGAAAACAATCTGATCAAAACCCAAAATTTTATTAAAAGTACTGACACTTATTCGTTCATACCATCTTCCAGTAACCACCATAAAAGATAGCTGGAAAACGTTCCTAGGGGACAATTTATGCGGTTAAAAAGAAATTGTTCGGATGGAAATAGATATCAACAGCACTTAGAATTAATGAAAAAATAATTCAAAGACAAAGGGTGTTGTGTGTAAACGAATATCAGGTCCCCCAAGATTACTGAGGTAAATTCCACATCCAATAAACATATTGAAACAATTGATAGTTTTATCACGTGCAATACTAAAAACTGTATATACATTATTGAGTGTTCATGTCACCTGCAGTATATAGGGTGTACAACAAGACCTTTAAAAGTACGTTGGAATGAACACTTAAATAATATTAAGAAGGGCTTAGATTCACATCCAATGGCAGCACATTTTAAAAGTCATCACCATAGTGATTTTAACCATATTGAGAAATTTTGTGGCATTAAAAAAGCATCTGAAAATTGGAGATTATATGACAAGTGGTCATTCTTGGCCAAGACTGAGATGCAAACCATTTTTTTGTTTAATTCTTTACAACTGGCCGGCCTCAACCAAGAATTTGAGGTGAATTGTTTCCTCTAAATCCCAACCCATAGCCCTCTACGGTCATACCCCTCTGCATATGCCCAACCTCGTCCGATCTTGGAAGCGATACAGAAGGGGCCAGGCCAGTATACCGGTGAGGGATCCCGGCAGAAGACCTAGTATTGCAGGTAAGTAAAGAGGGCCAGAGGCGTATTTGGGTCTAATCTCACCCAGTCCTTGGAGGAGGGCCTTAATTTTATACATAATTTTACACAGTTTTATAGGTATAATTGATCCATTTTATATATGCCTAATTCCTGAATATGGTTTATGCAATTTGTATTAATTTTATAAAGATTGTATGCCATATTTATAATTTATTTTTTTTGGTCACATAATCTTGAAATATTTATCTGGTCACATAATCTTGAAAGATTCCCATTCCCAAGCAACGGTTGAGGAACTTTTTTGATGGGTAATAGGGATGCCGGGTGGCTACAACCCCACCAATTATTTTCTTGTTACCTGTGTGACTTATAACCATCTAGGGAATTCATTTGTGATCATATATATGTTCTTAACAAAAACAAGATCTCTTCTTTATTATATAAAACTAGAATTTTTTGAGTTTTAATTTAAACATAATAGAAATTTATAGAGGTAGATTATATTTATAAAGGTATAAAGTTAATTATTATGGTTATTTGGGGTGTGTTTTAGATATTTATTTGAAGCAAAGATTTTATATATATAATATAATTTATTAGGCTACTGTCACTTTAAATTTTAAAGCACCGTCATTTTCATGTGCACTGTTTACCTGCAACAAAATTAAGTTTATTATTAATAATCATTTTATGACACTATGATTATCACTCACTTATGTAATAACTATGAAAAGGCGGCATAACAGACTTATACGGACTTATATATCAGCATTGCGGTTAAAAGACCGCCTAGTGACGTAAACAACAGCTGTTTCCAGTGGGGCATATAAACCCCGACCTGAAGACTAAGGAACATTGCTTGAGGAAGGAGTTAACCCGAAACGCGTCGCAGATCGTTAGCAGGAGGCTACTGAACTACTGACTTCCACTACCACTTGCTTTCCCTGATGGTCCTTCACCATCTAGCGTATCCCAGGCCCATCTGAGCGCTCTAGGATTAGTCACGATGAAAACCTTTTGTTATGATCCTAGGTGTTTGTTCTATTGTATGCGCTGTGTGTCAAACGACTTCCCAGATTTCTTGCTCGTTTGTAAATAAATCTGGGCTTAGAAGGGATGATATTCCTTAGTACTCATTTCTAAGTAGAGGCCAATTCTTTCTAATGATATTTTCTATTTCCCTATGATTAGAGCTGTACTGGGTAATAAAAGCAATATTAAAATCAGTGTTGGCCTGCTTCTGTTGTTTAGGATTCAACAGGATAGCTCTATCCATTTTCCCCACTTCACTGATAAAAGTATCCAAATGACCAGCATCATAATCCTTTTCCAAAAATTTCTGTTTTAATATAGCTGCCTGATTATTATACTTTTTTTTTCTTTACACCATTGAATTGTGTTCACTTATAATTATTTTTGTTACACTGTACCATTAGATTGGGATTTCCTATCTCTTGATACATCTAATTAGATTGATTTGATAATAAAGTAATCAAATAATATTTCAACTGCAATTATACTATATTGCAATTTTTGTATATCATATTTTCAGTAGTTATTTTATTTCATTCAACATTTATTGGCACAGTTAATAACACTTTATTCACCTAATACTTATATATTTAATTTTTTTTATTATCTGTACCTCTGGATCTATGATCTCCTCATTTGAAGATATGAGATATATATATCTTTTTGATTCACTATTATATTCACTTTTCATTTAAAGGTTTTCATTATGTACATTCATCAATTCACATCCATATGTAGCATTATGTTTTTTTATTTTTTATAATTTATTTTTTATTTTTCATTTTTTTATTTATTATTTATTATTCATTATTTATTTATTTCATATATTTTCATTTATATTTTTTTATTTTTATTTATTTTTATTTTTATTCATTATCTATTTTCTACATATTAATATAATTTTTTATTTCATTAATCTGTACTACTTCTTATATATTTTATATTCAGATCCTCCTTCCTAATAGTATATAACTAATGTTTACTGATAATTAAATTGGATCATGGATTTCTGGTATATTGTTACAACATTTGTTATAATATGTATTGTTATAATATTTATTGTTCAAATGTATTTTCCATCTTCCATTCATATGAAATGTCCAAGCACTATTTTCTCCTGATCATTGTTCACTAAGCTTGCACTGCTCCCCAGCTGGATATTAATTAATTAGCTGATGTATGAGTGAAATACGGGTGTTAATGCTCAACACCCATACTACTTTCTGAGGAAATTGAGTTACTCAAAGAAAAGCGTCAAGGTTTCAGTTCCTAGGACTTCTCTGACAAATCATTCAACCACAAGACTCCTTTATTCCAGTCGACTCATCACATTCAATTTGGGGTATTATACACTCTCCAACCTACTCACACCAGGAGATTTCATCTACAGAAGCCATAATCCCAGAATTGCTGCCTGACCCTGTACCATAGCGGTCTCGTACAGGCGGCCCGACGGGAGCATTCATCACATGTGGTCGTCCGCGGGATGCCTGCTACCTCCACCGGACCAACTTGCAGTGCGTATAATTTATTTGGACAGAACTTATTTGCTGGCAGCGGTATATTCCAACTGGAACTTATATTATGCAAATGTCCTGTTATTGAGTCATTTACTCGGATGTTGCTGGGGATCATCACCAAACATATTGAGGATCACTATAAAACCTATACATTTCTGTGTTTTATTTTACAGATAGAACAGTATAGTTTGTTACTGGTTTATGGCAGAGTGCTGGGGCAATTTTTCCCTTTGTTTCTGTGGCTAGCAGGTTAACCCCCTGCCTTTCATGCACCTGTTTAACATTTACTTAATAAATTGATTGAGCAGCTTCCATTCTGGTTTTATTATATATATATATATATATATACATACACACACACAAACGTATAGATACATACATACATATATACATACATACATAGACATTCCAGACAGAGACTGCCCACTTTCCAGTCAGACTCTCACAGATGCTCCTAAGGGACCCATTAATGCAGTGTTAGTCAACCTGGTCCCTACTGCCCACTGGGCGAATCAGGCTTTCATGGTGGGCGGTGGGGGTTTGGTGGCCCTGATAGCATTAAAAGCTTATTAATTAAGAAAACTTGTGGAATGTGGAAAGAAGAGAAAGCGTGGTGTATAGGATAGATACAGGGGGGAAAAAGGGGGGCTGTACAAACCCTCCCCTCTAAAAATAACTTTGCACTTGCGCTAAATTGAGTTAATGTGACACCGGTGGGCAGTAAGGAAATTTTATCATCAACAAAGATACAAAAGTGGGCAGTAGGTATTTAAAGGTTGACAACCCCTGCAATAATGCATGTAATACATCCTCGGTAGGGTAATAGATTAACTTAAATCACAACATAATAATGGAGAGGTTGGAGGAATGTATCAAAGATGCCAGTGATTCCTTAACTTTTTAGTTCTTTGCATAATGTTTTGATCAGGTGTTTGTCATCATAGTAATTTACAATCATCCCATCAGTCTACAGAACAGTGTTGGGCAATCAGATACACTTCGAGAGATGCATGGTGCTGACCTCTAACCACTCAAAGTGCAGCACATTTAATCTTGGTAATAAGATCATAAAATACATGCATAAAAAGAATACATAATACTATAACACCAGCATCCTGCACAAGTGTTACAAGTTATAACAGACAAAAATATAACATCCAACACAGAAAGTAGCAGAGGATCACAGGTAAGCAACGAGGCAGTACTAGCACTATCTGTTGTCCATTTCTGCCATAAACTCTCTAACCATTCAAGGTGCAACATATTACATTTAATCTTGGTAATAAGATCATAAACACATAACAACAGCATTCTACACAAGCATTACAATACACTCAAAAAACTGTAACAACTAAGTCTTAATTAATAAAGTCCAGAAAATACATATTGCTTTTATTTTTAATTTTTATATACACTAAAGAGCTGAGTAAAAAAAAGAAGCTTTATACTCTTATAACCTTAAAAACATAAATTTTTTAATTAATAAATAACACTCAAAAATTAATGCAAGTATCCAAGAAACAGCTAACAGTCTAAATATCAGACTAAGGCCCGTATTCAGACCTCCGTTTTCAGTGCCTGTACGTCCATAAATAAGCGATTGTAGTTACTGGGCATGCGTAGTCATTTTGTTCGCTATTTACGTTGCGTATCGCTGCGTAGATTGCGTAAACGCGGTCTTAAAGACCCTGTGTACGCAATCTACGTAGCGTAACACAACATAAATAGAATACAAAAATTACTACACATGCCCAGTAACTCTAAATTCTTTTAGTGACTCTCAAAAAATATTATAAACTGGTACCACCTGTTCCCTCCTGATAGGGACTCTGACTGCCAGGGAAGGTGATTGATGACATTTGCAACATATTACAAAGCCTAGTAGGCTCTCTATGGGGATTGGATTGAATTCAAATGGTGATCCCCAAAAGCACTCATTGGTCACACCAGATTTCTCCAGAACTGTGGCAGTATCATAAATTAAAATAAGAACAAAGACCCTGTAGGGCTGCAGTGAAAATAAACGGCAGGCAGGGGCCCATTTTAGCATCAAGTCAGACAGAGGTTAATTGTTAAAGGGGGGGGGGATGGTTAGTATTGGGTAGGTAGGAAGATAACGAGGTAGATTGTTATGATTTAGGATTGGGGGGTAGGAAAAAGGGGGTAGTTAGGTAGTTAATATTAAGGGTATGCAAGGGAGGAGCTTCCTCCTTCTAGTCTGGATTTCTATCAGGAAGGCTGAGTATAGTGTCATAGGCATTGTTACTAACTGTCTAGATAATGTTTCTTTAGCTTTCTTCTTTCTATGTTTCTGTATCTATATCTCCTCTATAAATTTTTACCTCCTTGCTGTTAGTGGCTCTGGTCGGAGTCCTCCGCTGCTGTTACCACCTCCCCCGGTGCTCCTCCTCTTTCCATTGTCCCCTCAGCATCGCCATGGCCTCAAAGCGCTCCACGCAACAGCGGTCCAACCCACTTCAGTTCCAGGAGGGGACCGTGGCACCGATGTTACCTGGTACTTCCGTTTCATGCTGGAAGTCTTACGCTGAGTATTGCGAGACTTCCAGTGGTGAGGAAATGCGGCCCGGTGGTGGGGCGGTGCAAGTTGCTGGCATGTCCCCGGATCCAGCAGGGGGACAGCACAGCACAGCACAATTGGCCCAGCAAGGGCAGAAGGTGCGCAGACATCCAAGCAAGCAGGGGAGGCACAAGCAGCATGTGTGCAGCATGCCTTCAGCACTGGTTGCATTGGAGGCTGGGGTCAGTATTGTACAGTCTGGAAGTGTGTCACATGTGTCAGAGTCCTTAGTGGGCTCTGGGCATACTAGCCGGCAGGGATATATGTATAGGTCTCCCCCCCTGCTTCCTCTTGTATGTCATCAGTTGCTGCCCTTCAAAGGAGTTTATTGGTAGATGGGTCTGTTTATCAAGCAGGGGCATTAGATCAGGGTTCACAGCCTGCATTAACCATGATACAGTCACCGTTGCCCATGTCTCAGGCTGCATTCCTTGTAACACAGCCCTTATTCCCTGTATCGCAGCTACCAGTGCAAGGGGTCCAGTTAGCATTTTCAGGGTTACAACTGGGTTTTTCAATGGCACAACCATCCTTTATGGGGGCACATCAGTTATTGCAGCAGTTGATCCAGCAGGGATTACCTATGATATAACAAGCAGTAGCGGGGGTGGGTACTATCGCCCCCCAATGGTTTTCCTCCTCCGGCTTTTACCCCATCCAGGCATGGCCACAGGGCTTTATGAGTTACCCTGGCCCTGCACAAGTCAGCTATTGTTACAAAACCTTTAGGCAGGGGTGCAGGGCCTTTATCTTCCCCTCCCCTTTGTGGGCATCAGGGAACAGCATTGGAGCCTTCCCCCTCCCAGGGTCCTTATTGGCTAAAAAAGGAACAAATAAAAAGGGCAAGGGTAAACTGACAGAAAAAAACATGCAGAATATTAATGTTCCTCCTCTTCCAGGTAACACAGACTCTGAACAGGCCATGGTGTCAGGTGTGACAGCACAGGTGGATGCCGAGGTTCCAGGTCCTTCAAGAACTCAATGGGCATCTCATGATCAGGGTGATGGGCCGGATTCACAACCCCGGACGTATTGCACATACGTCCTTAATTCACTGCATGCGTAGTAACTATTTTACATAATCTGCATATCATTTTGTTATGTAGATTGCGTCTATGCGGTCTAATAAAATGATACGTAGATTACGTAAAATAGTTACTACGCATGTGTAGTAGCTATTATTATTAAATTAAGGACATATGTGCAATACGTCCGGGGCTGTGAATCCGGCCCATCACCCTGATCATGAGATGCCCGTTCAGTTCCCGAAGGACCTGGAACCTTGGCATCCACCTGTGCTGTCACACCTGACACTGGGGCTGGTGAGTCAGCTCCAATGTTAGATGGGGAGGGTTCACCCTCAGTATCTGATGGGATATCATCAGTAGGGTCATCCAAATCTCAAATAAAGCCCAGCAAGGTCATGAAATTGTTGAGGAAATCACTGGGTGGGGGAGCAAAAAGTAGGAAGGTGTCAGCGGATACTTGGGCCAAGCAAAAAGCTAATACATGTATTCCCAAGATGGTGTGCCAGAATATGTAAATGTTTTGGGGATGTGAGGGTGTCAGTTAGGAAAGCAAAATTTGTGGATGTTTTCCCTTTTGGACGAGTAAGAAGGCCTTAATGGCAGCCATGGCAAAAGGAGGAATAGGGGAAGAAGCCTATTGTTCCTTTAGTAATTGGCAAAAAGGGTTTTGTATATTTGCTGCTTGCTACCTGGAAACCCGACCTGATGATTATAGGGTCATCTGGTGCTACACGCACCTTATCCAGGACTTAAAGGAATCCTTTAAGGGTAACGCATGGAGGGCGTATGATGAAGGATTTAGAAAGAAACAGGAAGGCCCGGGTTCCATTAAATTTGGGATAAAGGAGGTCTGGTCTAAAGTAGCAAGCTTTCCCAGAGCCCCAGTCCTTTCGTCAGTCACAGAATCAGCCAAAAAGTGCCAGTCAGTTCCCCAGCAAAGGTAAATGCTTTGCTTTTAATAAAACCCGTTGCACAAAGGGTCCAGCATGAATCAGGTGCGGTGCAGGGCACTCCTCCAAGGACTGTAATGCCCAGATGCTAGGAGGGGGCCGTGGGCAGCAGGGCCCCAAGGTTAATAAACAGAGCCATTTCTCCCGTTAACATGTCCACTTTATCAACATGGCTCGACGTATACCCCTTAAGGGAAAACGCCGAGCTGTTACGACATGGTTTTTCAGTAGGGTTTAAATGACCTATTAAGGGGCCAGTTTGTTCAGGTTCCCCTCCTAATTTAAAATCGGCATGCCAGTGCCCTGGCATCTTAGAAGTTTATGAGGAGGTGAGCAAGGGTAGGATCGCAGGCCCATTTTCAAGTCCCCCAATTGAAGGTTTAGTTATTTCTCCAGTTGGGGTAGTACCCAAAAATGCTCCGGGTAAGTTTAGATTAATTCAGCTTTTATCTTACCAGGAAGGTAGGTCGGTAAACGATGCAATTGACCCACACAAATGCAGCATGTTATATCAGTCCTTTGAGGAGGCACTGGCAATGATGCGCGCATGCGGTAAAGGGGCGCTCTTGGCAAAGCTGGACATAGAATCGGATTTCCGACTGCTGCCCCTTCACCCAGAATCCTTCAGATTCATGGGCTTTAGAATGCCCCAGGGTTTTTTAAATTGACTGTTACTTGCTCATGGGCTGCACCATTTCCTGCACCTTTTTAGAAAAATGTTGTTTGTTTCTTTATTGCTGTGTACAGACTGGGGGTAAGCACAACTCCATAGCAAATTATAATAAAAAGGGGGTATACCACTTTAAAAAGCACTAAAAATCCCTTGCAACAGCCTTTAGTCATCCAGGGGTCCCAACCCTCAAATTGGATACAAGTGGAAGAAAATAGATGATAAAGGACAGCGCTGGGATATGTGTGCAAATAAATATAGAACCAATCAAATCCCTGATAAAAATGCAAACCACTGATAAAGTGCAAAATAATGAGTTTTACTACCTAATCAGCGGTACACAGAAGATGAAGATAGAGTTCCATATAGTTCTATAGTCCAGCAATGGTTTCGTGTGGAATGAAATGATGCTTCAGTTTGTGGATGAGTAATGTGGGGATAGAACAAAAAAATGAAAAAAATGTAAACCGTTAATTCATATAAATAATAAGATTAAAACCTTAACACCTATATTAATAAGGGGTGAGCTTAATTATCCAGACATACAAGTGACCGGCTATTACCGACTAAATTTCATGAAAAATATAAATCATGAAAATTATAAGCCCTTATACCGGAGAGTGAGTCCCAAATGATCCTATTACCAGACCCCCCTGGAAAGGCAAAAAAGGATCCCAAGTAGGCACAATTTGTAGGTTTAAAACAAATGCTTTACTAGGTACCTTTACATTAAAAACATGAAAAACAGTATCACAAATAAAAGCCTAGGGCTAACGGATTAAACTACCCATACCTCAGATCAGCAGAGAGCGCCTAATACAGACAGTCACAGTCGCACGTGGAGGCGTCTCTACCACGGACAGCGGGAGCAAGCTGTAGGCGATGCGGGCTAGGAGAACATCAGTCATCCGGCATGTGAAGATGGATGTCTGCTTTCTCTGTGGCAGGAAGTCTTCAATCAGAACACCTGGTGATGTATTCAACCACTTAATGCGTTTCAGATATGTTCCTTTCTCAAAAGTGGTTGATCTTGTCTGTTGTTGAAGCTTTTAAAGGGTTCCTTCAGCTGTATTCAATAAGAGTCTAATGGAAACTTAGTATCCCTCTCCAATTGCTGTTCAAAACTTTTATTACACAATGAATCCTGTGTGCCACTGCTACACTTAACCTCCAACCAATTACCCTTAAGATATATACAATTTATTTGTCCTATTCCCTCACATTGATAAATAAATATATATCTTGACATTAAACCAGATGAAACTAAATAAATAAATGTTCCCCTCACGGACACCTTATACAAACGAGTGAACATGAAATGTGCATATCCATTTTACATGATGCATACATAATGTAGAAATTATAAAGTGCCACAAAAATTTACATGGTGAAAAATAAATAAATAAATGGATGTTCCCCTCACGGAAACTTCATCCGGCAACCAGATGAAAAGAATAATCAACCCGCAAATTAGAGTTGATTAAGGTATCCTATTAGAGATTTACCTTAAAATATAACCCTCTTTTATGTGACTAAACATTAGAATCATTGTGTAAATAACTATCTATAGATATGATAGCCTAATATCCCACAGAATTAATAAAGGTCTACCTAAAATAACAAACAAATGTGAATATTCCCCTCAGGGAAACTACCTCTTAACACGTGAATTATACATATAAAAGTGTACAAAAATTAATTAATTATTTGTATGCATACATTGACATCTATAATAAAAAGAAATAATTATGACGTGGTGTGCCAATATTCATTTCAAAGTTTGTGGCAATATAAATACCAAATGTACAATAAACCATAACTTTCCAATAAATAAGGAATGACCACAATGTATTAGATATTAATAAATATGACTAAAAAGACAATCTATGGCGTGATCTTTATTATATAAATGACTATTGGTTGGTTATGGATCCTACTTATTTAAGAATGATCACAATATGAAACATAAAAGGTTGAGACTGGGGAAAATTTAAACCTACAAGTGTGATAGTGCAAAAGGGGACCATAAATCACATGGGGTGCTAAAAATTAACAATTAAAAATTCTTATATATAACGAAATCCCTTGTATATAATTCTAAATATGTACGATATATTGCATATAGAGGGATCTTGGTAAACCAGGATAAATCAGGAGACTTCTATATGGAAAATATGAATTCTGAAACCGGCTTCCCCAGAAAGCAAGGGGTAAATAATAATACTGATAAGACCAGAGAATGAATGTAGGTCAAAGGGGCAATGATATGAGTCCCAAAACTTGTGAATTAACTAGGAACCTTTAAAAGTTATTATCATCATACCTTAAAATACAGGGATCTACTAATTCCTCAGCTAACCACCATCCCTTCTGTATGTACCTAATTGTTATGTAACTTTTATTACATAGTGAAGCCCTAATCTTAAGAGGCGCCACATGGCTTCCTATCTGAGAATATGGACTGAGCATCTGTAATATTCTAGGATCTATGTACTATTATTATGAAAAGAACCACATGGGGGGTCATAGTCCCCTGGGTAGGGAGATAGGTGATATAGAAAGGGAAGGTAGAATAATCAATAGGATATACTCCACAATAAATAACTCAAAATGGTTAATTAAAACCTTAAGATAAATTAATTACAATATATAGATAAATTAAAAACCTCGTCTGTGAGGGAACATCACCTGTCCTGGAGTATCTATCTTAACCTACGACACCTGGTCTTCCCTGGAGGTCTCCCATCCAGGTACTAGCCCTGCCCATACCTGTATGGCTTCCAAGAGCGGACGTGTCCGGGCTCATCCAGGTCGGTATGATCGTAGGTAAATAATACTCCCTGGGCCATGGCGATATACTCTGTAAAAAAGGGGAAAAAAGGGGAAATTAATATTCAAATTCTTGGTTAAGACCTGATGGTTCCGAAGTATTTATATAAAAAATATACTCCATCTTGGATTCTGCCAGTGGGCTTACACCTTTTTTATACCACAAAAACTTGGCAGAAGGGTCACAATTATGATGTTTTTTGAAATGTGCAGACATGGGATGTCCCTCCAAACCTTTTCTGATGTTTCTGAGGTGTTCAGACCACCTCACCTTTAGAGGTCTGGAGGTCCGTCCCACATATTCAAGTCCACACTTGCATTGGATCACATATACACAATTAGTGCTATTGCAAGTGATGAATTTGTTGATTTTCACCTTCTTTTGATTGGATGATACATACTTATCAATTTTATTAGGGCCCTTAGTATTCTTGCACAGGGAATAATACCCACACCTATAAAAACCTTTAGAGATCACTTTCGATGGAGCGGGTTTATTGTCCACAAAGGCACTCCTAACCAAATGATTTTTAAGGTTAGGAGCCTTCCTGTAAATAAATCTGGGATGGGGACCTATGTGTCCTTCTAATTCTGTATCCCCTTGTAATACATGCCAGTGTTTTTTCACGATGTTTTCTATATGCCTATGTTGACTGGTATACTGACTTATAAAGGGTATACCTTTCATAATGGGGTCTGATTTTAATTTAGGGACCAATAGTAAATCTCTATTCATCCTAGCAACTTCTTCAATAATATTGTCCAATATGGATGTTTCATAACCCTTATTGACAAACTGCCGTTTCTTAATAGCGGCATGAGTTGAATATGATGTCATATTGGTGCAGTTTCTCCTCACCCTCATGAATTATCCCTTAGGGACGTTTTTTAACCAGAGGGGATGGTGGTTGCTAGCTATAGGTATATAGGAGTTGGTATCTGTTTTCTTCACAAAATTTTGTGTTTTAAGTATCCCTTCTTCCACATAAATATTTAAGTCTAAAAAATTAACAGATGTCTCACTAATATCAAAGGTTAAATGAATATTAAGATGGTTGGTGTTTAAAATCCCACAAAAATTATCAAGTTCTTCTTTGGTACCTCCCTATATAAAAAGAATATCATCAAAAGTGGAAGTAGGGAAGAAGCGTCAAACTACCGACCAGTGAGTCTAACATCAGTAGTAGGGAAATTGATGGAAACACTGTTAATGGAACAAATTGTACAGTATCTTAACTCCAGTAACTTACAGGATCCCAAGCAGCATGGATTCACTGGGGGAAGATCATGTCAAACAAATCTTATTGAATTTTTTGACTGGGTCAGTAAAGTTTTAGATAAAGGGGGA
>WWET01006606.1:32210-43385 GCA_011038615.1 Limnodynastes dumerilii
CAATTTAAACATGCTTGGGATAAATATAAGGGTATCCTAAATTGTAAACCAAATTGAGGGTAAATAGGGTCTAGGGTCAGTATAGTTTTCAATAAACAAATGGGCAGACTAGATGGGCCATGTGGCTCTCATCTGCCATCACTTTTCTATGTCTATGTTTCTAATATATCTTTGCCAGGAGACCAGATTCTCCCCCCTCCCCGGGGTACAACTTCTCTTTCCCAATAAGCCAGAAATAAATTGGCATAACATGGGGCGAATCTCGTCCCCATGGCGGTCCCACACAGTTGAAAATAAAAGTCATCATCAAATCTAAAATAATTAAAATTCAAGATAAAAGAAATGCTATCTAAAAGGAATTCTACCAATTCAGGGTCTGTCTCCGATCTTCCCAAATAAAACTTCAAGGCCTCTAGACCCTTCTTGTAGTCTATAATGGTGTAGAGGGAGGAGACGTCAGCAGTGACTAGTCTCCACCCTCTACTCCAGACCAAGTCCTTAATCTTAACCAAAACATCCGTGGTATCCTTGATAAAGGACGGGATATGACCCATTAGTTTTTGGAGATGGGAATCTATAAGTTGAGATAAATTCGAGGTTATAGATTGAAGACTTCCTGCCACAGAGAAAGCAGATCTCCATCCTCACGTGCCAGATGACTGATGTTCTCCTGGCCCACATCGCCTCCAGCTTGCTCCCGCTGCCCGTGGTATAGACGTCTCCACGAGCGACTGTGACTGTCTGTATTAGGCGCTTTCTGCTGATCTGGGGTATGGGTAGTTTCATCAGCCCTAGGCTTTTATTTGTGATATTGTTTTTCATGTTTTTAATGTAAAGGTACCTTGTAAAGCATTTGTTTTAAACCTACAAATTGTGCCTACTTGGGACCCTTTCCGGTATAAGGGCTTATAATTTTCATGAATTATATTTTTCATTAAATTTAGTCGGTAATAGTCGGTCACTTGTATGTCTGGATAATTGCCATTTAATGCCATTTTAGCAATGTCTTGCAATAGAACATTGTCCATTTCCTCCTCTTGCCCTGGTGGCCTATATATCACTCCAGTACTCTTCTCCTGACCCGCCCACAATGTCATACTGCACGAGGCAAAAATTACCCCTAGCGTGTGTATGTGTGTGTGTGTCTGTTTGCTAGGGAATTAGACTGTAATGTGGCAGAGGTTGATGTATGTCAAATTGTGAAGAGCTACTTAATATGATGCACTGTTAAAAAATAAAACATATGTAAAATGACAATACTGATAATATGGTCGTACTATCTGACTGCCAGGACATGTAAGACATCCATTAATGTTCTCTGTGAAAGCAGGACGCTTATAATGTAGATTTAAAAATAATAAAAATTCTACATTAAGGAATTGCTTTGGTTATTGGCTGTAAGAAGTCCTGTTCTGATATTTTTTTTTATAGGTGATTTATAAGTTACTTCTTTCACACAGTAAAATAGTAGTTTTATATTGAAGGAACAGATGTAATAGCAATAGCAGTATACAATGCGTTAGTAGAGCACATTGCACAATGTACAAAGCCTGCGTCAGTGCCTAAGCATTGTTGTATTTGTAGCGACCCATTCACCATTCCCACCTGCTTTCCTAATGCAGCAAAGGCCAGGACCATATTCCTCCATGTCAGTCCAGATCACATGGCCGCTAAACCACGCCCCTTTCGCGACACACGCGAAGCCTTGCCCCTTTTTGAATTTTACCCTTTTTTGCTCATTTTTCAATTTTATTTCATTTTTACTGAGCAGATTTACTTTTACTCTGTTATTTTGGGCTGGGAAACGCCACCTGTTTGCAACAGAAGAATTTTGACTCCCCTGAAATCAACATGGTTTAGCCCAGGAGTAACTATTCTCTCTTATTTTCAATTTCTGAATGAGGTCCAATAGCATTAAAACCCAAAACCATACATAGGCCAATTTTTTATCGCAATTAATTCCTATACTTATAGAATAGCAGAATCACTATATGCGGGCTTTTTCTGTGTGGGCTTTTTTCCGTGTGAGCAATTTTCTTGTGGGCATTTATGACAATGGGGTTTTTTCCGTGAGCAATTTTCCTGTGAGCTTTTTTCATAGAACCATGGAGAATTACCCTACTGGATACACACAATCCTGGGATCCACAACACTGGGAAAATGCTTTTCCAAAATAGAGACAGACGCAAGCTAATTTTCATCTGTCTCTATTTCGAAAATAGCGCTAACTAGGAGATTATATTTATGAATAACTAAGTATGCCGATCCATTCATTCTGAAAACACCGTTGCAGACCCGTAATACCGACACAGTCACGTTGGACAGGTAAGTATTAGAGGGGAGGCTATGGGGAGTTTTAGGGTTACAAGTCCTTTTAAACTAGGAGAGGAGGGCAGTGATACAAATAATAAAAATAGCTGCTCCCCTAACCAAAAAGTGTTGTGTGGCCAGTCAATAATGACAGATAATATAGCCACAGCAACAAATGGAAAAGAAAATATAAAAAGCAATATAAACATAACTAGCAATAATAATAAACTGAGAAATAGGAGATTCATAATGTAACCTCTCAGAGCAGTGTATGCAAATGCTAGGAGCTTAGGAAATAAAATCCCTAAATTAATCGCAATAATGGCAAGGGATAATCTAGATATTGGGGGAATCACAGAATCATGGTGCAATGAAAATCATGACTGGGACCTAGCTATACCGGGTTAAAATTAAAATGTATTGAGAAAGGATGGAGTAGGAAAAATTGGAGGAGAAGTATTAATGTATGTTAAGGAAGGGTTAAATTCTACTTTAATTGGAGGAGAAGTATTAATGTATGTTAAGGAAGGGTTAAATTCTACTTTAATTGGGTGTATTTGAGAAAAAACTAAGGCACTTTGGGTAACCAAAGAAACCCAGGGTGTTACTCTTCGTACTGGAGTGATCTACCAGGGCAAGAGAAGGAAAATGGCATTAAAAGGGGAGGTAATAATCATGGAAGATTTTAATCTACCTGATGTAAACTGGGATACATCTTTAGCAAGCTCCATTAGAAGTGAGGACATTTTAAATTCATATCAGGGAGTGTCCCTTAAGCAACTGGTGAAAGAGCCCACTCGCAAAGAGGTCATATTAGATTTGATACTTACAAATGGTGACCAAGTCTAAGAAGTAAGTGTGGGTGAGAACCTAGGATCCAGTGACCATCAAGAAGTATCGTTTAGTATAACGACTGAGAGAGAAACGTGCCACACAAAGACGTGGGTGCTAGACTTTAGGAAGGCAGATTTTGTGGAAATGGGGAAATGTGTAAGTGATTCTTTGGCAGAGTGGAGGCACATGAAAGGAGTTCAGGAGCAGTGAGGAAATTAAAAAAAATTCATTATTAACAGCAACAGACCTTTGTATAAGAATGGTTAGAAAAACCCCCAGAAAAAGAAAGTCAATGTGGTTTACAAAAGAGGTAGCAACTATAGTGAAGGCAAACATGATGGCCTTTCGAAATTATAAGTAATCTCAGAGTAATGATGACAGGGAGGTGTATTTTACAAAGCAGAAGGAGGCTAAAAAGGTTATCAGAGCAGCAAAGGCAAGGTATAAAAATGAAAGGCGAAAAACGGAGAGCGGAATTCTTATTGAGGGTGAAAGTGCTATGGCAGATCATCTTTTTTTTTTTTTTTTTTTTTTTTTTTTTTTTTCAATACATTTAGTATTTTTTTTTTCATCAATAATTTTTATTAAAGATTTTTACATGGAAGAGGGATACAGAAAGGAAAAAAAAGGGGGGGTAGGATAGGGGAAATATAAGCAGTAACAAAATAGGTATGAATGAGGAACACAATGGCAGTGCATCTTAGTATGGATTGAGTTCGTATCGGACAGCATGTATAACAGTAATATTATTCCAGGACAGGTAACGGAGACACCTTAAGAGTCAGATGGTTCATTAAGGCTAAATGGTAAGGGGTCATTTGAGTATAGCGCAGGATTTGCCCAAAACTCGTCTCCCACGGCTTCATAGTCCCGCCAAGCAGCCCATTTGACTATAGGAGAGGAAGTGTCCATAGAGTTTGGAACTGCTTCCGTTTCCATTATAAAATGATGATAAACTTTGGCACAGATTTTTGTTAAGGTTGGTGGGGTTAACATCCTTCCAATGCTGAGCTATTGTTGCACGAGAGGCAATCAATATGTGCCCAAGAACATACCTACAATCTTTCGGTACAGACGGGGAAAAGAATTGCAGTAAGGCAAGTTCGGGGGATGGCGCTATGTCCAGATTTAATACCCTACTGATTAAGTTAAAGACATTCGTCCATAACTGTTGAATTATAGGTCATTCCCAGAATATATGCAGGATAGTACCTATGCAACCACAACCCCTCCAGCAAAATTTAGATTGTGATGGCCATATCCTGTGTAATCTCTCTGGTGTAAGGTACATTCTTTGCAATAATTTGATATGTATTTCTGTATAATAATTTGATATGCTTTTTTATGTGGTTTACACATCGTGACATCTTATGGGAAGTTTTATGAATTTTTTCCCACTCTTACCCAGTGAAGACAGCTCCAAGATCCGACTCCAACAACATCTGCGCTTTAGATTTTACAAAGTCTGGAGGGCAAATCAGTTGCCAATACCAAAACGATACACCCTTTCTTTGCAATCAAGGGTTCTATAGGGGGTTGTAGCACCCCATTGTATTTAGAAAGGGAGGTGACCCAATGACCAAGCTGTAGATACATAAAGTAGTCGGAGGGGGGAAGATTGTATTTGTCGCAGAGGGTTGGAAATGGGATCAAGGAGCTCCCCACCATAATGTCACTTAAGGACGCAATGCCCCTCCTTAACCACTTAGACGCATGCCAATCTGGTATAATTTTAGCAATGGCTTCCAATGAGGTTTTTGGTGGGAAGGATCATCTCCGATTTTAAGAAGGCCACTCTATCCCAGACTTTCAATGAGTCTCGCGTGGATGATAGCATAAGGGTGCCAGGCGGACGAACAGACCTCTGGGTCCACATGGCATCCTCTAAAGGGTATTCAGGATACATAACCCTTTCCATATCCACCCAGGGTTTTACACAAGGGCACCGGGCCCAATCGTGCAAGAATGCTAAGGTACAAGCCTCCTGGTATTTAGTTAAGTGAGGGAGGGCCAAGCCCCCTTACTCCTTGGGTAGAACCATAGTGGAGTAGGCCAGTTTAGGTGACTTATTCCTCCACACATAGGAGGACATAAGGGATTGAAATTTAGATATAAAAATCTGGGGCCACGTATAGGGTATCGTACGGAACAGATACATAAATTTCGGGAGGAGCATCATTTTAAAGGCTGCAATGCAGCCTAACCAAGAGATCTCAAAGTTAATCCAGAGTCTCGCTCCAAATTGTTTAGTTGTAAAAAAGGGGAGTAACGTTGCAGTGAAATGTGCCTGAAATGCACGAGGGGATCTGGATACCCAGGTAAGTTATGTGGGACAGATGCCTATTAAATGGAAATTTGTGCCTGAGTTTGGATAAAACAGGGGCAGGAATATTGACAGGTAGAGCATCTGACTTAGTCAAATTTAATTTATAAAAAGAAGCTTCAGAGTACCTCTGCAAGAGGGCCTGCAATTCTGGGAGGGACTCCATTGGATGGGACACAAATAATAAAATATCATCTGCAAATAAGCAGAGCTTATGGTCCACTGTCCCACACCTAATCCCCGGAAAGTTATGGGAAGCGCGTATTAAGGCAGCTAAGGGTTCAATAGCTAAAACAAAAATAAGGTGTGACATAGGACACCCTTGTCTGGTGTCGTTAGAGATGTTAAACAAGTGAGAAAGGAAGCCATTGCTAAAAACTTTAGCTGAGGGAGCAGAATAAAGCGCTAACAATAAATGCAAAATTTTGTCCTGGAAGCCGTACCTGCAGAGAGACTCACGCATAAAAGACCAATGAAGCCTGTCAAAAGCCTTTTCTGCATCTAAAGACAACAGAACACATTGGTTTCCAGTGCGAGAAATCAGTTCAATTAGATTAAATATTCTACGTGTATTGTCGGATGCCTGACGAGATGGAACAAAACCCACCTGGTCCAGATGAATTAACCAGGGAAGAAGAGGGCCTATGCGATTCGCCAGAAGCTTCGCAAAGATCTTCAAGTCAGAGTTCAACAAGGCTATAGGCCTGTAGTTTTTACATAAGGATGGGTGCTTCCCCTGTTTTGGAATAGTGACAATCTGCGCTTCTAGCATTTCTTTTGGGAAGAAGCTCCCGTCAGATATTGAGTTAAAGATATTAAGAAGCAAAGGAGAAAGCTCCTCCTCAAAACCCTTAAAAAATTTGTTAGTGAATTCATCTGGACCAGGCGACCTGGCCTTCGGAAGTTCCTTAATGACTCTCGCTAGTTCTGGAGGGGACCAGGAGGCACACAAATTTACCACCTCAGAGTCCTGGAGCTGCGGGAGATGTACACTATCTAGGAAATTTTTAATAGTATCTGGGGTTGGTTGGAAAGTGGAGGAGTCTGAGTTTAGGTTGTAAAGGAGGGAGTAATAGTCCGCAAATTTATCTGCGATAGCAGCCGGATTAATAACTCTTTTACCTTCCGGGGAGTCTAAAAATCTAATCCTATTTTGCGCTTGTTTAATTCGAAGTTTCCTTGCCAGAAGTTTGCTTGCACGGTTGCCAGCCAAGTAAATTTTTTGTCACTGTTTAGTCAGGGCAGCTTTAGTATTAGCCATTAAAAGTTTTTGCAAGAGGCTACGAGCTTCTGCTAACTCCTTCTTAAGGGCACTAGATGGACAGATTCGGTTTTGTTGATCGAGTGAAGAGATTTTAGCCTCAAGTGAGCTGAACATTTGTTGTCGCTGCTTCTTAAGTCTCGTCCCGATTTGGATAGCTACCCCTTTCATTACCGCTTTTAGAGTACACCAATGATTTGTTAATGAAGTATCAACAGGGTTATTGGTTTGAAAAAAGAGTTGCAACGCCTCCGACAGCTCCTTTTTTGCCTCAGTAGAGGTGAGCAAATAGGCAGGCAGTCTCCAATTCCGGGGAGGGCGATTGGTACAGTGTAACTCCCAGGTCCATAAGAGCGGGGCATGATCCGACCAAGTAATCGGTAAGATCTTAATTGAGCGGGATTGCTGCAGTGACCATTTGTCCGTGAGTACAAGGTCTATGCGCGAGTAAGAGTTATGTACATTAGAAAAAAAGGTAAAATCATGCCCCTTAGGGTCTTGCACTCTCCACACGTCATAAAGGTCGTACTCAGCTAACAGTTTCCTAAAAGCTAATGAAGGGGATGAAGCATCTGAGATGTGTGGGGCAGGAGGGGGGGAGAAGAGTGTTGGGGGTGGGGGGGGGGGGGGGGGGGGGGGGGAATTTGTCATGTCTTTGATCTAGTACTAGGTTAAAGTCGCCTAGAATTATCAAACTACCCTGTCTATGTTTGTGCACCAACCCACACAAGTGACGCATAAACGGAACCTGTCTGGAGTTAGGGGCGTAGACCACAACATTTGTAAGCCACTTATCCACCAGACATCCTGTCAGAATAAGAAATCGACCATTTTTATCTGCAATTTCACTTTTAAGATCAAATTGGAGCCCTGCTCTAAAGAGGATGGCCACCCCATTACATTTGAAAGGCGCATTAGCAGTAAAACACACTGGAAAGTGGTTATCTCTAAAAATAGGGGGGTTGGAAGCTAGGAAATGAGTCTCCTGTACCGCTATAATATCTGCTTCATTTTTTTCAGAAAGTATTAAGAGCTAGCCTGCGCTTTTGGGGAGAATTCAAGCCTCTGACATTTAAAGAGAAAAATTTAACCATTAGACATAAACATACAATAAGTGAGCAAACACCGTCCGAATAGAAATAGAGGAGTTTGGGGCTGCCCAATACAGCACTGCTGAGGTATGGGTTCCATAACTTTAAGAGGAGGTAAAAAGAAAAAGGGGAGGACAATATCTAAAAGGGAATGAAAAAATGAAAGGACCCAAAACATAGGGCCAGATTGTTTACCGCAGGGGAAGGGGAAATGTATGCGGTAAAACCACATGTGGGGGCGGCAGAACCTTCACCCACCCATGTAGCAACACTTATGCAATCATATAACCAAAAGCATTGATAGCTATCACAGTAAAGAGTAACATAGCAATATATACCAAACAATATATATTGTATAACGACATTGTAAAGATATAAAATAGATGGAAACACATCAGGTAATAATTATAAGCAAAAAACTTAATTGCACTCTTAACTAACAATGATAACATTAAATGGTAAGTAATAGGACCATCAAAGAACATTAATCAATAAACAATAAAAGAGGAGTTAGCAGAGTCCAAAAGTAACCTTTCCCGGACAGTCAGGTGGCGCTGGAGATCCCCGGATCATCCCACTCTGGACCATTCTGGTTGTAGTGGAGCAGGCGGATGTTTAGGGGGACTTGGCAGAGGGAGATTCCAGTCCTCCAGTAGTTTGATTCCCGCTTCCAGAGAGGAGATGACATGAGTGGAGTTATCATATTGAATCAATAGCTTCACAGGAAAGCCCCACCGATAGGGAATGGCTTTGTTACGCAAAATCGACGTAATAGGTTGAAAGGACCGGCGTCTCATTAAAGTAGCCGCAGAGAGTCAGGGAACAACTGCAGGCCTCCCAAAATAGTAGCATGGTCCTCACGTCTAGCAACTTGTAGTATTTTCTCCTTGATATGGAAGAAATGCATACGAAGAAGGACATCTCTCGGGAAGTTCCCAGTTGGATTACGAGGTTTTGGAAGTCTGTGGATTCTATCTATAAGGAGATCTTGGTCTGAAGCGTCCGGGGGAAGCTTATGAAAGAGATCCAGAGTAAATTGTAAGAGATCTTTGTTCGGAATAGCATCAGGAATCCCCCTAAGTTTTATATTATTATGGCGGGAGCGATCCTCCATGTCAGCCACCTTATCCCGTAGTTGTGACACTTCCGTTTGCAGTGCATCATGAGCATTAATCAAGTCATTGTGGGATGAGACTAACTACCCCATCTTAGTCTCCAAATGATCTGTGCGTTCTCCAATTTCAGATATCTCCCGTTTAATTTCTCTGACAGCTGCTTTCATTTCTGAAGACAGTTCTGTTTTAAAGGAAGTAAGAAGATTATAGAGGGTTTATCCTGTAAGGGGCGCTTCCAAATCAAGCTCGGTAGCTAAAGATTTAGGAGACGAAGAGGTAGATTCTCCGGAATTGGGCGACGGCACTTTTGGGGAGCTGCTCTCTTGGGAAGGTTGTTTGGTGGAAGACTTGGTGGAATGCGCAACCGGAAACCGTATTGGCGGTGGCAGAGGTGCCATTTTTGATCTCTTAGGAGGCATGACGATATAGTATGTAGAGTTTAGAATGAGGTTTGTTAGCGTACAAAGATATATATATATATTTTTTTTGTTAGGAAGGTATGTAGTGTCAGAACAATACAAAAGGGTCACCTCCACTGGCAAAATTTACTCTGAGATCTCGGTGCTGATGATTCAGGACTCCTCTTAGTAGCTGACTAGTGGATCATATGCACAAGGGCATAGTGTAACAGTATAGCAGTAAATGATGGTCTATAAGTGCAAAGAGGACTGAAAAAGTTGCATGGGTGAGGAGGAGGTATATGCTCAGGTCATGGTATAATGAGCAAATAAATGCAGAGAAAAGAAGCAGGAGACCAGTCAGTGGCAGTAGAGGGTATACAACAACCCTGGCTAGCTGTTGCACTACGATCCTACAAGGTGACGGTCCTGGGAAGGCTTATGCACATCAGCTAGATACAGTACTAGGTTGCAAGATGTTGCCCAGAAGGGAATTGCGTTTGGCGGGAAAAAGTAGGCCCAGATGGATCTCAATGACAGGGCATCGGGAGCAGAAAGCAGTACAGCCGGATCGGACCAGAGCCACGGCAAATCCGGACAGACAAGCTCTTTAGGGAGCACAGAATAGCCACCGCCGTCAGGAGTAACACTCACGTGGCACCCAGGAACATCGCTGCTCAGGTAAGGCTGCAAGGCTGTCATCGCCATTTCAGGTCGACTCCCCCGACCTCCGCTGACACACTCCACTGCCCGATTAGCACTTTGGCACTGTCCTCCGATCCACACACCCACCAGCAGCATCTGGAACAGGGCGCAGGGCACTAGGCCTCACAGGATCCGGGACCGTCATCACACCTCAGGATCCCACCTCAGGGCTGTCAAAATCGATGGTAGGAAGGTAGACAGGTCTAGCAACAGGAGAGTAGGTTTAGGAGCCAAAACCACCGAAAAAGAGTAATATAAGAGCAGTTTTAGATCTCTTGACAGGAGAGCTCTGGTTAAGCACGTCTGCTCAGTACACTGGTCAGGCCACGCCCCCTATGGGAGATCATCTTAACAAGTATTTCTGTTCAATATTCACAAAAGAAAGAGAGGGGAAGGGTCCACTCTTGAATGGGAAGACTATTAATACAATGGGTGCAATTACTACTACTTTCACTGAGGAGCAGGTATTAAAAGAACTTTCAAAATTGAAAGTGGACCAATCAATGGGACCAGATGGGATACATCCGAGGAAACTAAAAGAGTTTAGAGGGGTGCTAGCAAAACCATTAACTGATTTATTTTTATTTATTTATTTATTTATTTATTAACAGGTTTTTATATAGCGCCCACAGATTACGTAGCGCTTTACAATGTTACAATCTTCATAACAATACTGGGGAATAACAGACAGACTGGGTGGGTAAGAGGGCCCTGCTCACAGGCTTACACTCTATAGGACAGTGGGTTTGATACATAAGGGCAAGTGCTATATATCACACAATGGACCGAACTGGGGTAAGAGGACTGGAAAATAGCAAATGTCGTCCCTCTGCATAAAAGTGGAAGTAGGGAAGAAGCGTCAAACTACCGACCAGTGAGTCTAACATCAATAGTACGGAAATTGATGGGATGGAAGGAACAAAGGAACAAATTGTACAGTATCTTAAATCCAGTAACTTACAGGATCCGAAGGATTCACTGGGGAAAGATCATGTCAAACAAATCTTATTGAATTTTTTGACTGGGTCAGTAAAGTATTAGATAAAGGGGGAGCTGTAGACATAGCTTATCTAGATTTTAGCAAGGCTTTTGACACTGTGCCACATCACAGACTGTTAAATAAGCTGGAAACTTTAGG
>WWET01006606.1:54290-66173 GCA_011038615.1 Limnodynastes dumerilii
TTGTATGCCAAGATAGGAAAGGGAAGCTGTCTTCCATACATAGGGGTAGGAGGAAGTGAGCTGGTTAATCAGCTCAGGGGGCATGTTGATAGGGAGGACCTCCGTTTTAGAGGTGTTAAGCTTATAGAGAGACGCCCGGGAGAATTCTGAAAGGATGGTGTGGACAACCGGTATGGAAGAAAGAGGGTTAGAAACGAACAGTAGCACATCATCCGCAAAGAGGCATATTTTATGGGACGTTTGTCCAAATTGGAAACCTGGAAACGAGAGCGTATTCCGAAACTTTTCAGCTAGGGGTTCCATGGCCATGGCGAAAATTAATGGGGAAAGGGGGCATCCTTGGCGCGTACCATTGGTGATGTGGAAGGGTCTGGAAAGGAATCCATTACAAAAGACACGGGCATGGGGAAGTGTATACAGTGCTAGGATAGAGTGCAATATAGGGCCCTGAAAGCCAAATTTATGGAGGACCTGCTGCATATAGCCCCAGTGCAAGCGGTCAAAAGCTTTCTCCGCATCTAAGGATAATAATAGCCCCTGAGATGCAGTCTTGTTTAAAAGTTCTATTACGTCTAAAACCCTCCTAGTCGCATCCGACGCCTGGCGTCCCAAGATAAACCCTACTTGATCGGGTTTAATCAAGGAAGGTAAAAGGGGTCCTATCCTGGTAGCTATCAGTGTAGCATAAATCTTTAAGTCCACATTCAAGAGGGCAATGGGCCTATAATTTTGTGGGATACCGGGGTCTTTGCCGGGTTTGGGGATAGTAACTACTTGGGCTGCAAGCATTTCAGCGAGGAAGTCGTCCCCCTTAGCAATCTTATTAAAAAGGTCTGTTAATAAGGGAACTATAGTTTCTGTAAAGGCTTGGTAAAAATCTGAAGTAAAACCATCAGGTCCCGGGGCTTTCCCCTTAGGAAGGGAGTTAATAGCCAATGTTACCTCCTGAATAGTCCACGGGGAGTTCAGATGCAACAGATCCTCCTGGGAAAGGGAGGGCAAATCAACGTTGGATAAGAAAGAACTAATCGTGTCTACAGTTGGCTGGAAAAGGGTAACATCTGTGTCTAAGTTATATAGTTGAGAGTAATAGTCCGCGAAGTGATTAGCAATATGGAGGGGATTGACTATTTTAACTCCACCAGATGAAGCTAAGTGTCTCACACGATTAGAGGTTTGGCGGACTGGACTCTAAGGAGCCAGCAATTTACCCGCCCTATTAGCCGAAGAGTAGTAACGCTGCTTCATCTTTGCAAAGGCTACTTGGGTACGTGTAGATAACAAATTTAATAGATCTTTGCGGGTCATGTCCAGGTCAGCTTGAATTTGGGGGGTCGGGGAAATTTTATGTGCCTGTTCTAAGCGAGACAGCTTTAACATCAGTTCTGAGTTAGCTAAGGAATTCTGACGACGGGTTCGGGCCCCAAGCTGGATAGCAACCCCTCGCAAAACTGCCTTCAGGGTACACCAATGGTTAGTATGGCAGGTTTGAGCGGGAGCGTTATGATATAAATAGTCTAAAATAGCATCGCTGAGTTCCTTCTTGAGGATAGGATCGGCAAGGAGATAACCAGGAAAACGCCATGGCCGAGGCGGGCGTCTATATATCAGGGGATCCCAAGCTAAGACTACCGGGGCATGATCCGACCACACTCTTGGAAGGATCTCCGCAGATAGGACTCGTTGAAGGGTCCATTTATCCGCGAGAATCAGATCGATGCGAGAGTACGTGTTATGAGGGGCGGAGAAAAAGGAGAAATCTTTACAACCTGGGTGCAATACTCTCCAAACATCGAATAACTCAAACTCATGGAGCAGTTTAGCAAACGCATTAGCAGATGGATCTCTAGACCCAGCAGATCTATCCAGCCTGGGGTCGGGAACCACGTTAAAGTCCCCCATAATTATAAGACAGCCTTTACTAACCTCTAAAATACGCTCAAATAGGGCTCTAAGAAACGGTAATTGGCGAGTGTTAGGTGCATATAAGGAGACGATAGTAACCTCTTGAGACTCTAGGGTACCCACTAATATAATATAACGACCATTCCTATCAGTAACTTGTGAAATCAGATTGAATTGCAACCTAGCATGGATTAGGATCGCCACCCCATTTTTCTTGAACGGGCCATTAGATGTGAAACAGAGGGGGTATCTATGATTCTGAAAACTCGGGGGTCCACGGGAAGAAAAGTGTGTCTCTTGAAGGCCCACTATGTCCGCTCCATGAGAGTGAAAAGAAGCTAAGGCTAGACGTATTTTTAAAGGGCTATTCAGGCCTTTAACATTTAATGACAAAACCTTGACCATCTTGATGGTAAACTAGTGATAGGAAAATAGTGAGCAACCACGGCCGGGACATGAATTCAGTGAAAAGAATCCTCAGAGGGAGTGGGAAGCTAAGAGTAGACTCGATGAAATTGAAAAGGGGAGGGGGAAGGAATACAAAGGTAAAGGGAAATAAACCAAACAAGCCCAGTATATCGGGCTGACGTGGGCGCCACAAAGGGACGTATGACGCCACTACCCTGGTGGGGGCGAAGTCCTGCATGGGGGAAACAGGAAGGGGGTATCCCTAGGGTGGTCAAAGATATAACTTAAATAATCAAGCATACCATTACTAAGCACTGTGAATAGGAACCAAGCGCACAAACATGTTCAAACATTTCCAAAATCTATGACTAATGCTGTCTGTAGAGACCAATCAATTAAAACAATAAAAACGGACAACATTTCAACCAAAAGGTCTAGGACCTCAGTAAAACTAGGTATTAAACAAGCATAGGTAAATCTATCATTCAGAGCAAGCAGATACAATGAACATCAAGGAGCACAGTACACTCACGATCCGCTACTTCATCTCAGCAACCTGGGACCAGTCCGCCTGGACGGAGGACGGGCGACTTGGCTTGGAGACGGACATCGGGATGTTCCAAGCTTCAAGAAGAGGTCTTCCTTCTTCCACGGAAGATATGGAATGGAGCTTGCTCGAATGTTTCACTAGCAGTTTAGCCGGGAAACCCCATCTATAAAGTATGCCGTGAGCTCTGAGAGCGACCGTGATGGGGCGAAGTTCTCTTCTACGAGCAAGGGTAGCCGGAGAGAGATCAGGGAAGATCTGCAGGTCACCTAGAAGATCGGGATCATCCGCCTCTCGTGCAGCCCGGAGGATATTCTCCCTGGCATGGAAGAAGTGGATCCGCATCAGGGTGTCCCGTGGTTGCGACGGAGGAGCAAGATTGGATTTCGGCAGTCTATGTACTCTGTCGATAAGCAGGTCTCTGTCAGGAGCGTCAGGAAGGAGTTTGCGAAATATGCCTGTCACGAAGGCTGAAAGTTCGCTATTTGCAATTGTTTCAGGGATTCCACGTATTTTGATGTTGTTTCTACGTGAACGATCTTCCAGATCTATTAACTTGAGTTTAAGAGCCTCCACTTCCTTCTGAAGAGCATCATGCGAATCAATTAGGCCATTATGTGACTGGACAACTTCTCCCAACTTATTTTCAAGATGATCTGTGCGATCACCCAGGTCTCTTATCTCTTCCTTGATTTCTTTCAAGGTTTCTTTAATGTCCGCTGTAATGTCGGCACGAAGGGTCAACAACATTTGATGCATAGCCTTAACCGTCAGCGGCGCATCAGTAGTAAGAGCAGGGTCAGGCGTAGTAGGTTGTGAGAGAGGTTGCGGGGAAGGCTGCGGAGGAGGTAGAGATGCTCCCTCTTTTGGTGAAGACCTCTGGAGAGGCTGTGAAGGAGAGGAGCGCGGCTGGAAGCGCACGGGTGGATGAAGGGGGGAAGGCTTAGGTTTCTTTGAAGGCATAGTAGCAATACAGGCACTGTAGGAGAGGGAATCAGGTTAAGGAGCAGCCAAGGTGGTGAGTGGTCGCCACAGACAGGTTCAGGATCAGTAGCTTAGTGAAACATAAGGCCGAACACCCCAGGGATAGCACAGGGTATTGTTACATGCTAGGCATAGCAGGAGTTGTAGTGGTTAATGGCACTTTCAAATAGTCCCAACACGTGGAGAACAGCAGAACTTTGACTCTCCACCATGAATATAATGCAGAATACCCCAGTGCGGTCAGAATTTAGAGTTTGCTATGAGAATCTAAGAGTAGGATTGCAGAGTGTCACTCAGGAGGGGTTAATTCAGCAGAGCCTGTAGCTAATATGAAGAAAGAAGGTCAGAGCACTGCTTAAGGAGGGACTGACATATAGCTGTGATGGTCTCCCAACAGGTTTATGTGCAGCTCTCAGAATAGGCAGCTAAGATGGCGCCCAGGGCTTATAGATCCTGCTACTGGGATCCCTGGGGCATATAGGAAGGTCAGTGGGCCCACAGTTGGAGACACCCACACCTCAGCCAGGGGGGACAGCGTCTCAGACCGCTGCCAGCAGAACACAGCGCAGACAGCCAACACAGCCCCCCACAGGCTGTCACGCTGGTACAGGAGGCAGGTGGACCAGGAGGGCTCCACCAGCAACTACTCGGCCTCCACGGAACACCGCCGCCGCCCAGAATAGGCGTCCTCACCTCTGGGCAGGCGGGCTCAGCGTCGGAATGGATGCGGCAGCGGGATCCGCCGGAGGGCCGTCACCCAGCGCCAGGCCGCACCAGGCCGCGAGGTCCAGGAGCCGCAGGATCGCCTCCAGAGGTCCGCGGACGGTGAGGAGCGTGAGCACTGGTCTCCGAGAGGGTAAGGGTAAGTTGGGGTGCAAGGTGAGCAGTCGGGAGGGAGGAATAGAGGGATATGGTGGGGACAAGTACCGGAGCTTGCAGAGCACACGTCCGAGCCGCAGGACAGGCAGGACACGCCCCCATATTTATCGTTTTTTTATTTTATTTTTACTTCTTTATTTTTATTATTTCGTTTATATCGTTGTTATATTTCGTTTTGTTGTAGTTTAGTATGAACAGCGGCAGCTATTGATTTAACCGTACAAATGTTGTATGTAAAATGAATTTAGTAAACAAGGGGTTAACCACTCAGGTGGTATAATCAATATTGCCTTTTTAAGACAACCCCTTCCCACATCTAAAAACTTCTGACCTTCTGATGAAATCACTCTGGGAGTGAAGAAACGTGTCAAGGTGACTTATCTGGCGCTTTAAATCCCCCAAGACACTAATTGACTGCAATATCTTTTGCTTTAGAGGTGCCTTTGATGACAAGTTCGCTACATTGCTTCTATTGTACATTATTTGCAACAGAACTTTTGCAACAGTTTCAACCTATTAAGAGTCTGGAGAGATTCCTCTGGGAGAGGCATAATCAGAGGAGACCTTTGCAGCTGACCTGACTTAGATCCTGGAGTGGGTGCAGCATCGGTGAGCTCTTATGCTCACTGCCTCATACAACTTTGTGTACAGCTACAGGAACAAACAGGGTCTGCATGACCTCTGGCACCACCAACTTCTAGCCGCTGACTCCACTATCCACACTACGTAGATTTCATCGAGAGTCTCCATACTGCAGCGCACAGCCTCGCTCTCTATCCTTACTGCTTGGGAACTGCACTGACGATTACTGTTCCATCTCATAGCTGTTGTTTTTATTATTATTATTATTATTATTATTATTATTATTGTTGTTTGTTATTATCTTAACAAACATCATTATTGGAGTTCTATGATAATTGGCACCTTCTTCAGCTTCATAATAAACAATCATTACGTTGTCTATTTCCAGTTGTCTGATCAACAACTGTGGAACTACTGGAGGGTCAATTTCCAGAAAGCTTTTATTGTTTTTAATATTATATTTTATGTTTACAATTGTTGATATATATTAAATGATAGTGTTATTATCCTAAGCGCTTATTGTGTCGATAGTTTTGTAATTTCAGGGAGTATCTCTCTCCCTCTATAGCAGCTGGGATATAATCACTTCATTTGTTTAGTAACCATCACTAGTATCCCATATTTAGCACCGATGTAGTTTTTATTTTTTGTCACAGCCAATTTGCTGGTGCTGGAGTTATTCCCCATTATTGTTGCTGTCGAGCTGTGGGAGCTCAGAAACTGGAACATATTGTTTTGGTGCGACAATTTGGGGGTGGTTCAGGCCATAAATAGTGTGCAACATCTCCTCCAGCCATAGATTTGCTCCGGTTTCTGGAGCTGCGATTTTTACAACTGAACATAACATTTAGAACTAGGCATGTCCCAGGGGTAGATAATACCATTGCTGATGCTTTGTCTCACTTTGAGGTTCAGGTTGCTGGTGCCACGGGCTCAGGTGACTGGTTTGTCATGCCTTTTACATCTTTGGCAGATTGTGAGTCCTTGGCTAATAGCTCCCTGGCCTCGGCGACTCTTTGGGTCTACAAGCAAACCTTGGAGGTAAAGGGGCTGATTCAGAGATCCGCTATTAGTTGCGTGCGTTTATTTCGGAACGCAACGCAGTGATGATCAACTACTTTGAATAACACGCTCACAGCAGACGGACGAAATATGCGATCCTAAATGTAGGATTGTATGGGCAAGGATAGTTGCGTATGTTTGCAAACGTAAATATATGTGCGTAAATTTAAGATCTTATTCACTTTCGTTAGGTTCAGATGTAATTCAGATCTTAAATTCGTTGTTTGTTTTATATAATATATTTCATTCTGACATCTATACATATAGGATATTTCATTAATATTGTAATGCATTTATACGTAATTAAACATTATTAATGTGTTGACTTCAGTTTTATGTGTAACTTTAACATAAATATTCAAATATATTCTATTAAGATAGTGTGAATTAACTTTATATTTTTACACTTTAATATTTTCTTATTTATTTATTTTTTTCCTCTTAATTATATTAACACTTTCCTCATGTAATATTACGAAATTAAAAATGTTAACTATTTTGGTGTATGTGTCACATAATTCAGTTATGTCAAAAAGAAAAGTACTTCACTTTAAGGCTATATTAATTAACACTCCACGTGGTTTAATGTTTAATCAGTTTTCTAAGTACACAAAATGTTGCATGCAATTATCATATTATATTCATAACAATCTTGAATGTAAAAATTTCAACATGTTAAAAATATTTTTACATTTGCAGACATTATCAGATTTATTATACATTGATTTTATGTACAAATAGTGATTTGCAACACTTGTGTTGAAGTTTAAATCTAGAAAACACATGTTAGATTGTTATACAACATTTATATATATCCTGTTGTGGATCAAATATAAGTCGTAACATGCATTTTCACCTAATATATATGTTTGTCTCATGTACGCATGCATGGGGTTATACTTTAGAAACACCTGTTGAGGCATAGATTCACAAACCTATGTATAGTTAACAGTTTTAAACAAAGTTTCAACAATGTACACCATAAAATATATAGTATGATAGTTGTCTGTATAACTATGTTTTGTATAGTGTCTTAGTAAAATAAATCCTGTGTAAGTTTGATACAATCACACTTAAACATTTTGTATGCTATCTAATTTAAACATAAAACACCTGAGCATAATTATTTTCTTGGTTAGGTTTAATGTTGGTCAAATTTGCATGTTACAATACTCCCAAAGCTATAAGTGAAGGAACAGTTTTTAGTTATTTACAATAAAGTTGATTAGTTTAACATCTACATTAATGTATATTTCATAATAAACATTAATGAAAATGCCATTGGTTGCTCAATACAAAACAAACACATTTTTTTTATTAGCCACGTGTAAAATATATTTCCTGCTGTGATTATAAATGTCTGTAAATGTTTCAGTTATATTTGGACATATTACAAATATTGTTCATTATAAATTTAAAAACAGGATATTAAATATTTCACATAAATATATCATACATATGTGTGATATTTCTGTAAAGATTCATGAAAATTACAAATAGATATAATTGTTATGTTAATATTGATTGTCACATTATCATTGCTAATATTATAGTGTGATATTTTTTATCTAAATCGTGTAAGCTTAGCATTGTTTTTGTTAAAATTAAAACTGTGCCAATAATTTATAATGATAGCAGATTTTGCATTGTTTAACTTATTAAAGTGTATGTATCCTAACAAATGTTATAATAGGCTCATAATAAAGGTGTTAAACGTTAACATCATTATATTAGTTAAATTGTATCCCACTCTAACTGCATAAATGGTCGACATGTTAGTCACATTTTTATTTTTTCATTTTTTAACATTTTGTTTGATTGTTTTATACATATAATATACTTATTAACATTATCATGAACATATTATATTAATATGTTAATCACAATAATTAATGCAGTTGGCATGCATGGGAAGTAATCCTTCTACTTGTTCAAGTTCCATTTGAAAGGAATGTTTTACACACCTGCACAATTGATAAGTAAAAATCTTAATGATCATCATTTTAATTGTTACATTTTTGTCGTTGCATATTATTTTTTTTATTTTCAATAAAGAACAGGTAAATTTTTTCCCATCAAATTATATATTGTGTTAAAAGGTCTTTGAATTACTTTAACAAAATTGATTAGTGTGTAAATTTATGTATATCATATGTGTTTAAAAGTTGACCAATTGCAGAATAAAAGGAACAACAATTTTATTTGTATTTTAAAAACAAAAAAAAGTTGGTTTCATGGTGTAATATTGTCATTTATCTAATATGTACACATTACAATTAGATATACATAAATGTTATTATGCACAAACTTCACATTAAGAATACTAACTTTTTTTGTTGTTCATAATATGTTATTATATTTTTTTAGGTGCTAAATGTGTTTTGACACATTTATTTGTTTTCTATAACATCACAAGTCCATAACATATAACTTAGAAAAAGCATTTTATATTTACATGAGTCAAACTAATGCAGTATATGATGCCAGGAAAGGCTGCAACATCTCATAATTTCTAGTCAACATATTCCCTCTGTGTAGTACACAAAACGGGGTACATTCTCTTCTTTGTAAATATTTTTAGTCCACCCTGGACTTTAACAAGACCTTGGAGGCTGTTTTTTTTAAACAATGTAAGGTGTTATGTGCTCTAGCCAAATGACACATCCACATAATTATAGGTTCAAATGTTGACCTCACAAATTAAATGGATAATAACCATGGTAGGTGCCTTTATATTGTTCAAACAAACATAAAAGTTTCCGTTGTGTAGTGTTTACATCTCTCTCTTTTCTAATTTAATCATTAAGCCAATGATGTATTGTTGTTGTATCTTTATACTTTATACAGCTTTACGTAAGTTATTTGTGTTACCTGCTAATATATAATACATTAAAATATAAACTATTTGTATTATACATGTATATTTGGACATTTTAAAAGGTCTGTTTTTACTTCACAATCATCCATTTAATGGTTTAAAAACATGTATATGTTATTTATTATTATTTTCATAGATTGCACACACACATAAAAAGGGCCATGTTTTTTTTTTGGTCACTGGGATAGTACTGCTATGCTGCCATATTTACAAAGATGTTTAATAAAAAAAACTACATTGCAACAACATTGCTGAAATGTTCCAGTGGCAGTACCCAACCTCTTCACATTTTTCCAAAAATATCTATTATATATGAATTAATAATAATTCATGTTCTGACAAAAACAATAGGGAATAAAATAGCGCTTGTAAAAACAGAAAGGCAGCTTCCAACTCCTTTGTGTTGCACTTGTCCACAATGTCTGTTTAGCTTTTCTATATTACACACGGAGTGGAAGCGCCATGGAAATCAGCATGCAAGAACCTTAAAACAGTCTCTTATAATCTTTTTGCAATAGGAGAGAAAAGTCACTCACAGTCTCTTGTGGTGTGAAATTTTCTTTTTTCTTTAAAGGTAGAATGAGGATGAGGATTCCTTAAAGTTGTGCCTCTGTGTGTCTCTGTGTCCGGGCGCAAATGGTATTTCTCCTCCACGTGCTGGATCCTTTCTGATACACTGTAACACTGTGTGTTCTGAGCGATTCCTCTCAGTATTTAGATGTACAGACCGTCCAGAGGGAGAGAAAACAAAAGAGCACCGCGATAGTGCAATAAACTTTTATTAAGCGACAGCAATTTCACAGATAAAATACTCACAAAGGATTAGGTAAAATTCGCATAGGGTCTTTGACCAATAATAATTCATGATTGTGTAGACTTTACACTTACTATATGTTTATGAATTATAACATATTTTTTATATACTATAAAAATACGCCTAGTCTGTATAATTATTAATTTAAAAAAATATTTACAAATAAATGTAAATCCATTATTTAAAATTTGTGTAAATAATATTATTAATAGGTGTGTCCATGTGTGTTTTAATGTATTTTAAAGATTTATATAAACTATAACCAATATTTTTCTGGCCACAATCCATGTGTATAAATATTTTTTGTAAACATAAATATTAATTTACCTTTACTTTACCTATTATGTTAAATAGATTGTTACACTAATAATGCTAAACTAAATGAAATAATTGATGTAAAAGGTGTTGTATACTTTTACAAATTTCCTGTGCTAAAATGTGCAATGTGTAATTTTAACATCATTATTTATTATGAAACATTCTTAGTACATTGGACATGTCAACAAACTTGGAAAACAACCATTTTAATCAAATAACTTTTTATTCACCTACATTACACACTTACACGATAAACAAACATGAATCATTCTTAATAAGTTTGTTATTCAATTTTTCAAAAAAAGCCAAATTTTTACTTTAGTTAATTATCTGTATTTCATTTATTATGACTCCTAACTATATTTATTGTACCTAAATGTATATACCAAAATAACATTAAAAAGTTATTTCTTATACACACAATATTAATCTACCCATTATTCATAAACATTTCATGCAGACACATGACCAGAAACAAATAAAGTAAAATGAATTTTTGGGAGAACTTCTTTCATATAGACATCTTATTGTAGCAATGTTTTTTCATTGTGTCACATGAAACTTCCTTAGCCATACAACTTGAAACATCTGAAATAGAAAACACAAATTAGAATAATCATTGAACACACTCAGCTATTATACATTATATGGTGATACACAGCTATTCAATTCACAACCAGTGCATCTGAAATATTTTTTTATTAAAACATGTGTACTCATAACATCTTTGTTAAAAAACATTACTTACAAACATTAGTTGTGCATCACTAGTGACATTAAAAATATTTAAAATTTAAAATAAAAAAATTAACATTTATATTAAGGGGCTGATTCTGAGTTACACATCCAACCTTTTTTTAGGTGGAAGTGTAGACCTGACCAATACCATGCTCAGCTGCAAGGGGAGGCAGATTTATATTGTAAAACCATAATTAAAATTAGGAGGTGGTTTATTTGCTCAATTCTCTTTTATAGAATAAGCATAAAGCTAATGCAGTTGTTAATTTCTATGTGTAAAATGAAACAAAATTCCATGCATTAAATTTTAATACAAATAATAAGCTAAACTTAGTTACAGAAATGGTTGGTCGAGCAGTACACTTCCACCTAGAAAAAGGTGGATGTGAAACTCTGAATATGCCCCTTAATATTTAAACATTAAAATCATCACACATTCTATGCTGCTAGTGTGCAATAACCTTCATAATCAGTGCAGCTGTAATGTACAGATTTAAACTGCTCTATTCTGAACATGTTGTCCCAAACACATCACTACAAAAGAGTAGTGGTCCTTCACTAGTTGAAAATACCTGCACTCATATAATAATAAAATAAACATAATTTTTCCTAGTAACAAAACTAAAAGCAACTAGTCCCTCAAACATCTCAGAGTCTATGCTGCTAGTGTCCAATTATCTTCACAAGCAGTGCAGCTGGCATTTACACAGAATGAAACAGGTGTAGGACCGGATTCAGAGTATCGCATCCGTGTGAATTCCACACGGA
>WWET01006608.1:29767-50498 GCA_011038615.1 Limnodynastes dumerilii
AGCAGGAATTGATGACCATCCACATCTTTTACATACCCTCCAACATGACCCACTCCATTAGGTACAAAATACTCTGCTCCTCAGTTTTTAACTGTCAGTTACTATGGTAACCACCTTTGTTGAAGAGGCAAATAGTTTTTTAAATATCAGTTAATTTATTTAAATGAGGTGAGTGACAGTTGGAAGCTCAGGAGCGGATTAAATTGTACCTAAAGGAATGGGTCATATTAGAGGGTCTGCTTTTATGTCTCCTACTTTCAAAGCATGCATTCTGGACCTTAAGCCCTAGAAGACAGACCCAAACGCAAAAAGAGGAACTGGATGTCCCTAATGACATTTTGGAACACAATGTCTCTGCTTTTACAAAGAAATGTTGTCATGGTTTTGTTAATAGTTATTATTGTTTTGTTGATAGTTGTAATAGTTCTGTTGATAGTTGTATTTCTTTTTCCTGGTGAGATCTGCGGGATTTTCTCATTTGAAAAAGAACGGAGGAGGAGCATAATTATTGGAGCTCACTTTAATGGAATAACATTGTGGGGAACTTTCCCAACAGTGTATGTTGCTAGTTGTAACGTGACTAAAAAGGGCAGCAAGGGAACGTTCACCCACAAACTACAATTACAGTTTTAGATTCTAAGGGTTATATTTAATAAGGGCGAATTTTGCCTTCGCCAACGCTGTGGGGCCCTACAAGAGGACGGAACAAAATTGTAGACGCTGGTTTTCTGACATAAAGATACAAGTCAAGAACAAAATGGCTGTAGAAAGCCAGACAGCTCAGAGAACTGGGGGCGGACGCCGAAAAACAATTTTGCTTAACCCCTATGAGGAAATGGTAAAATCCATCAAAGCAACAGAGCTAATTGAGGGAGTCAACGTACAGGATACGGATGCTCCTGAAGGCGCTGGTAATTACCTTTAAAATTAACATACTTAAACAATAATCATATGATGTAATTGTTCATTTATGATGTATGAATATCTTACCTTGTTTTAGTTGCTGGTCCTTCCCATCAGGTGGAAAGTTCCGATGAGCCCATGGAGCAGGCCCAGTTGTCCACACCTCATGATTTAGTTGTCCATAACTCATGATTTGGATCAAGGGCAGTGTATGCAAACTTGCACTTTTTTCGTTCTATTGTTTTTGGGATGGCGGACAAGAATATTCCTAAGTAAGCAGAAATGAAAAAAAAAAAACATGTTTCGCAAATTTGGGATAAAAATAAGTTATCTTTTATGTGGCCTTTTCAGTTAAGGGCATTAAACCCTTAATTACTGTTTCCCAGAAAGCACATTTTTAAGATTTTTTCAGGGAAAAAGCCAAAAACAAGAAAGTTTGGATATGTTTAAAATAGGCCGTACTTACCTTTTGTATTTTCCAACAGGTTCCACGGAAGGCGTGTCCATCGAGCCACAACTGGAATTTGACCCTGAGGAGACAGATCCAAACATCAGGGAGTTTCACCTTGATCTGGAACCTGTATTGTCTCCACCACGGGCACAATCACCACCATCACCATCACCGCTACCACCCGCAACATCACCACAAGAGGATGCAGCCCCAGCCAGTACCTCGAGAAGCCAACAGGAAATGCTGGAAGAAATCGGTGCAACTATGTGGCGCATTGAGGAGGCCCAAACCGTCTCTATCAATTCGCAGCATACAACATTGCGCCGTATACTTTCTGCTGTGCGAAAGGGGAACACTATCAATCATCAGGGGTATATGCGGATGGGGGCTGCTATAGAGCAGCAGAATATCATCATGGCACAGGTGGCGAGTGCTCTGCAAGAAAGTAATTGCCTACGGCGGGAGGCAAACCCGCCGTTAATGCACCAGAATGCACAACAACTAGTCCAACAACAACAGCAGCAGATCTTACCTACTGAATCATCCACATCTGCTGAAATGAGTATGGAGAGCGCTCCTGTCACCACAGCCTCAAGTACCCCAATCCGCCGTGGCCCACGCACAAGGGGTGGCCAGCAACACCCCACAACACCGAGAAGACAATCCTTGCGAAAAAAAAAAAGTATATTAAAAACTATTGTTGTTTTGTTTTGTTTTAAAAACTTGTTATGTGCCTTAATTTAAGCAACAAAGGTTTGCTTCTATTGATGCTAAATAAATAGCATATTTTCTTTTTATGTCTTGATTAAAAATAATTCAGTGATGTTTTGTCCTACGTTCTTATTCTAAGTAACATATAATTGTATATACTACAAAATAAACAGAATGGTACTCTACTTGACAAACATAGGATTTAAATTTTTAAAAAAAACATTTACAAACCGTAACTAAACATCTTACATTCCCCTATGTACTTAGATGAAAATGTATTCATAATTAAGCTTTCCCTATTCTGCCTCCCCCCCACAGTCGAAAACATATCTCCCGATGGTTCAACCGCAATAATGTCGGGGGCTTGCTGGTTAAGGGTGACATTATGCAGGAGACACCTAAACCTAGATTTTAAAAGCCCAAAGGTGCGTTCTATCACTCCTCTAGTAGCAATGTGTGCCACATTATAATTGTGTTGCCCAGGAAAACACTCATATCCTGTGTCCCCTATGAAAAAAAAGGAAATAAAAAACATAAGTGCACGTACAAATGAAATGTCATACATGAAGACAAATACTAAATAACACTCACCCAGCAGCCATCCCTCAGGCATTTTACCAAGTTCAAATTTAGTTTACAAGGATGACTGCCTCGGAATATAGGAGTCATGGGATGACCCAGGGTAGCCAGCAAACACACTCACTATTCTCATGTTAGCATCACTGACCACCTGAACATTGAGGGAATGATAATAATGTCTGTTCATATACATAAGAGCTCTCTGCTTAGGTGCTGTCAGCGGTATGTGACTGCAATCTATAGCACCCAGGACATTGGAGAATCCTGAGATACTATAGAATGTCAGCTTCTGAGCTCACCATTGTGACTCCTGGCTGGAGAAGCTGATAAATGTCCTGAGATACTATAGAATGCATTCGGGAATCCTGAGATACTATAGAATGCCTGCTTCTGAGCTCGCCATTGTGACTCCTGGCTGGGGAAGCAAATAAATGTTGGCGCAAGCTTTTTAAGTGCACTTAACACATGAGATAAGTGACGGGAAAAACTTGGCTGTGAAAGCCCAACCACTCTCCCAGTGACAGCCTGGAAGGAGCCAGTAGCAAGAAAGTGGAGGACACACATTAATTTTTGCATCCCAGGCAATGCATGGGACCTAGCTGTTAGTGGAACCAAATCCCTCCTCACCTGCTCATAGATGCTCAGGAGGTTAGCTCGGTTGAGCCTAAAGAGCTGCACAACCTCCTGGTCAGACAGGGAGTTCAGGTCCATACACACATGAAACACACGAGGATGGTGTATGATGCGCCGTGTGCACTGAACCTGGGGCTGGTGATGGTCACTCTACTCCTCACTCCTTTGTGTGACTGCCACAAGGGCAGCCACACCAGCATTCAAAATCGCAATATGACCAATCTCAAATCCTCCCTCCATCATCACTGTGAAATAAATCACATCTGAGTGGGATTAAGGCCTGCCCTTTATAGTACCCATATGGCTGTCATCACTTAACATGGTGATTTTTACCAAATTCGCATGTAGCCAAGGGCAAATTGCTAAACGGCGATTGGATGGCGAATTTACTGTGAGTTTGAGAAATCGACCTTTGTGAATACAGTGAGTTGTATCTTTAACAATGAAAAAATCACAGTGGCGATTTTATGGACAGTGAATTTCCAAAGGCTTCAACTCACGTGAGTATAGCTTTAGTGAATATGAAGATTTGATATTCACAGCAAATTCACACGATTTGCAGCGATTTTTTTAAAATGGCGCTTTGTAAATATACCCCTAAGGGCTGGATCTAGACTTAAGTAAGTTCTTTAAATTAATTACTCCTGGCTTGAACCATGTCGATTGCAGGGGAGTTATATTTCATCTGTTGCAAACAGTATTAGAGTTGAGAGGTGATGCTTCCTATCCTAAGTCTAAATAACAGTGTGATAGTAAAGCTGGTCAGTATTTGTGTGCAGTAAGCAATTCAAAGATATATCCCTGCATGCAAAGAATACAATTACCTTGACTCCCCCTGCAATCAACATGGTTTAGCCCAGGAGTAACTAATCTCAAGCACTTACTTAAGTGTGGATCCAGCCCTAAGTGTATTATAGTTTGTAAAACTTGTGTACAATGCTGCTAGGATGGTATAATGTGTATGTATCGTTCTCTCATTACATATATTGGTAATTCGTTATTACCAAACTTAAAAGTAGGGCCCCCCACAAACCTATTAATTTAGAGTATTCAATTCAATTCTGGATGTAAACCCAACCTGGAAAATCTAGCAGAACCGCACTGCATCTCAGATGCTCCATGCTCTGCCCCTCTCTGTGGTGCTGAAAGGACAAAGGAAACAACAATTTTAGAGAAATAGCTCAGCTGTCGTCCTACTGAGATTACTTAACAATGTGGTAAAGAACTATTGCTGAAATGTAAGGGACTAATGCAGAGGTGGCCAATCTTTTAACTTAACCTGGGCCACATTGGAAGAAGAAGAATTGTCATGGGTCACAAAAAAACTATACTAACACTAACGATAGCTATATAGCTAAAGGTCCTTGGATAATTTTCGTGATATCCGCCACCACAGATAAGAAAATATTCCTCGTATAATCATCCTAATCATTTGGATGAGATTTTATTATAAAAATTAATAGCCCCGTTTGGGGTGAAGAGTAGACCGCGAGGTCACTAGTTGCTTCAGGGATAGGAAAGGGATCTTTAACCTGTGCAATGCTGGTATGCTTTGAGCTAGATTAGGGAGGGACAGATAAGCCCCATTACGGAGCAGAAGAGTAGACCGTGAGGTCACTAGACATATAGGGACAGTAATCTTTTTTCCTATTTTAGGTAGTCTCATTGTTTATTTCTGTTCATGGCCCTGCTGCTTGTATTTTTAAGGGTTGTTTATACCCTATTGATGTAATTTATTCACCTGAATCCTTTTCATATTTTTGGCTTGTTATATGTATTAATACATTTTCAATTTATTTATTTTCGATTGTGATCATTCTTATCTGAAGGAAAGTGCGCATGTTGTAAAAAGGTCACTCCTGGCAACTAACCTTTTTGGTTGCCAATTTGTTTGTTAGTCTTGAATGTAGATTTACTATTACCGAGTTTACTAATTTGTGCTGATCAAGAGTACTGGAGTTATCTATTACAGAGTTTCTTTCAGTATAATCATTTCACTTATGGCATTGGATTTTTGAGTAAGGTTACCATTAAGACTAAAGAAGTATTTATAATCAGGAATTTTGCTTATTTGTTAAATCAAATAGGTAATGTTTCCAATAAGACGACAACAACCTTACAACTTAATTTTGGAATTCTTCGTAACAACCAACTGGAACCTGTCTGACAAGTAACAGCCTTTTTGACTAGTGGCAACCTTTGTCTTAATTCAAATGGTCATATAAACACACTGGTTGTCATTGATGTCTCACTGTGCTCATGGTCATTTGATAAACCAGCCAAATGGGCATCTAGAATGTGACTTGTTAGCAGTATGTTTCTGTTAATTAATTTGCAGTTGTTTCTTGAAACCATTTAGTTTAACTTGTTAAAAGGCACTAAATCCGTATGCATGTAAAATGTTTTAAGTTTAGCCACATATTAATAACAAATATTTTGTCTATCTCAAGTATATAGTTAATAAGAGATGCAGCCAAACTTTGCTTAACTTTTTATTTTTTTAACAAGATCAACAAGCGGCCAAGGAACCAAATTGTGTATTCGGGCAGGGAAGGGGTGTCATGAGGGGGGGCATGGGGTGACACAGGGGGAGGGGGTGCCGCAGGGCATGTCTCAGGGGTCCTTAGGGGATGGGGGGCCCATGTACATATCCTTCACAAGGGCCCCCTCACTTCTTAAAACACCTCTGGTGAAACCCCCTACATTTATTAAGTCTTAGTTATTTAATCTATTGCCAATGAAACAAAGACTGTTGTCTTTATAATATTGCAGTAAATAATCCCTCTTTGAACATGAAGATTTTGTTTCGTATAGGTATTATAACAAGACTGCTGCATGTGACAGCATGGTCAAACTGTCCACATAGCCAAATACTGCTGCACTGAAGTTCACATAACATCTGGTGCCAAGCAGGTGGCCTGCTTTGACAAGGCTTGCTCCGCTAGCTAAAAATCCCTCTGCTCATCTAACATATTGCATTGTAGTCATCTAGTGTGAAATTTTCTTGGATCAGAGAGTCTGTATCATCACAAACCCAGAAAACATCTGGTTTCTGATGACACAAATTTGCTTATTCAAAAGTATACATGGGAAGCATATAGAACCATGCTAAAATGAGCTTTGGTTTCTTTTCTTTTTTTTTGTGTGAAGTAATGACATTATTATATTGCTGAGTCTTACTTAACTGTAACTACAGTATCTCTGAGACACCTTCTGTGCAGTAAATGGGATTTTTAAAATTATGTATTCTTGGAGAATTTTTTTTAGCAGATTTCAGTATTTGCTTATTTCATATAAGTCATTATCAAAGGTTATTTTACCCAAAAGAAAGGAAGAAAAAGAAAAAGAAAGAGAGAAGGAAAGCGAAAGAAAATAAGAAAGAGGAAAAGAAAGAAAGAAAGAAAGAAAGAAAGAAAGACTAAAAGAAAGAAAGAAAGAAAGAAAGACTAAAAGAAAGAGAGAAAGAAATAAAAAAAAGGGAGGAAAAAAGAGAGAAAGAAATAGAAAAAGGGAGAAAAAAAAGAGAGAAAGAAATAGAAAAAGGGAGAAAAAAGAGAGAAAGAAATAGAAAGAAAAAAAGTAAAGAAAGAAAGAGAACAGGAGAAAAGGAGAGAAAGAAGGAGAACAAGAGAAAAGGAGAGAAAGAAAGAGAACAAGAGAAAAGGAGAGAAAGAAAGAGAACAAGAGAAAAAGAGAGACAGAAACAAAGAAAGAAAGAAAGAGAGAAAGAAAGAAAGAGAACAGGATAGAAAGAGAACAAGAGAAAGAGAAAGATAAATAGAGAGAAAGAAAGATAGAGATAAATAGAGAGAGAAAGAAAGATAATTTTCCACACTGTGATTGCATTTGAATCTCTGTTAATCAGTTGGAAAGTATTGTGACCCATCCAGACTTTCATCCCCGCTGCTCACGTAGCCCGATGCTCACTGGATCCAATCTTCCATACAAGCATGGGGAGGCCACACTTGAGCACTACCTTTCCCCGCAATCCTCACTTAAAATGAGTATAGCTCAGAAGTCTGAATACAGTGCAGACACTTCACACACTTCTCACCCTCAGATCCAGATCCTTACTAAAAAATGTGGCCCAGTCTTTGCGATCTGGAACTGGATCCAGTCCAAAGACACTGCCAACAGAGTGGCTGGCTGAGATGAGCTTGCAAATAGGTATTGCCTCTTAGTTCAATTAATACGTTGATTAAGGTGTCCCTAGACAGCCAGGCCTCACAGTTGTGCCCCTGGGCCCAGCATAAGCCTCCCCAGCCAATCCCACTGAGCCCTGGGTGTGAGGTGGATCATTTTCTGGTCACTGGTAATTAAACAGCAGCTGCTCACTGGCTTAGCACTTAAATCTTCCAAGATGGCTTCTGTGGACCAACAAGTCCTGGCAGCTGCTGGTCCCAGAAATGTTTCCAAACATAGGACTGAATCAGTTAAACCTATACAAGTTAACTGTTGACTTTCCAACCATTGTGTTTCCAAACCACAGCCAAAATTTTATGTGGTCCATGCTATACCCTTTCCCACCACTGTGACACTGAATTACATAATCATGGTGGTATGCAATCACTTGCAAGTTATGGGGAATAAATAAAAAGAAGTGACCACACTCCAAACTATACTTGACTCTTAATATAAAAAACAAAATGCATTTGACACTGTCAACATGGAAACCTTCCTAAATACAAGGTCGCAATGTGGCAGGGTGGGGGATGAGCTGCAGGATGGAACTTGGCTTGAGAGGCACTCTACTGGCTCTGCAGCACCAACCTCATCATGAGCTGCACTGCCTCAGCCTGCCTGTGAAAGGCGCTGCAGCACAGCAATAGATGATTGCCTATATAAGTCGCTTGCTAAGCCAGTGACAAGCTCAGCAAGCATGAGGTTAAACCATAGTCATGGCTGAGACGGCAGCACCCATCATGAGCTGCACTGCCTCAGCCTGCCTGTGAAAGGCGCTGCAGCACAGCAATAGATGATTGCCTATATAAGTCGCTTGCTAAGCCAGTGACAAGCTCAGCAAGCATGGCATGAGACCATAGTCATGGCTGAGGGGGGGGGGGCATTTGGCACTTGATGAGACTACTGGGGGCGCTGGAGACACATGATGGGAGTACTGGGAAGGGGGGCTGGAGACATGATGGGAATACTGGGGATCTGGAGGCGCATGATAGAGAAAAGGAGATATGATAGCAGCTTCTGGCATATCATCTAAACAGCATATAAACTGGAGGGAGGTAGAGACAGAGGAAATATGCAGAAAAATGACTTTACTGAAAGGGTGTTTGATAAGTGGAATAACCTCCCACATGCTTGGGTAAAATATATCAGGATATCCTAAAATAAGGAGCAAGTAGGATCTACGGTGAGTATAGTTTTAAATAAACAATTTATAAACATATATATGGGACCCAATATTGGGACTCTCATTGTTAGAGTTAGGACCACCATATACAGAAAGGCCTTGACGGTGGCTGGTGGCTTATCTCATATTTGTACAATTATGCGTAACGAACATTTCTGTGTTTTATTTTACAGATAGAACAGTATAGTTTGTTACTGGTTTATGGCAGTGTGCTGAGGCAATTTTTTCCCTTTGTTTCTGTGGCTAGCAGGTTACCCCCCTGCCTTTCATGCACCTGTTTAACATTTACTTAATAAATTGATTGAGCAGCTTCCATTCTGGTTTTATTCTGTTTGTGGGCATGTCTGGGATCAGTTGCTGACAGGGGGAGCTGATCCACAGCAGCCATTTTGGAGACCTTAAGGGGTGTCTTCTAGGTAAGTTGGCTCTCAATTTATAAACATATATATGGGACCCAACATTGGGACTCTCATTGTTAGAGTTAGGACCACCATATACAGAAAGGCCTTGACGGTGGCTGGTGGCTTATCTCATATTTGTACAATTATGCGTAACGAACATTTCTGTGTTTTATTTTACAGATAGAACAGTATAGTTTGTTACTGGTTTATGGCAGTGTGCTGAGGCAATTTTTTCCCTTTGTTTCTGTGGCTAGCAGGTTACCCCCCTGCCTTTCATGCACCTGTTTAACATTTACTTAATAAATTGATTGAGCAGCTTCCATTCTGGTTTTATTCTGTTTGTGGGCATGTCTGGGATCAGTTGCTGACAGGGGGAGCTGATCCACAGCAGCCATTTTGGAGACCTTAAGGGGTGTCTTCTAGGTAAGTTGGCTCTCAATTTATAAACATATATATGGGACCCAATACTGGGACTCTCATTGTTAGAGTTAGGACCACCATATACAGAAAGGCCTTGACGGTGGCTGGTGGCTTACCTCATATTTGTACAAATATGCGTAACGAACATTTCTGTGTTTTATTTTACAGATAGAACAGTATAGTTTGTTACTGGTTTATGGCAGTGTGCTGGGGCAATTTTTCCCTTTGTTTCTGTGGCTAGCAGGTTAACCCCCTGCCTTTCATGCACCTGTTTAACATTTACTTAATAAATTGATTGAGCAGCTTCCATTCTGGTTTTATCCTCCCCCTCTATTATTATACCCCTAATCTTCCATTACACTAGCCATAACCCTCTCCTCCCTGCAGCCTGACCCTAACTAAGACTCCCCTCTCTGCAGCCTGATCCTAAAACTCTCCTCTCCTCAGCCTAACCCGAAGACTCCTCTCCCTGCAGCTTAACCCCAAGACTCCCCTCCTGCAGCCTAATCCTAAAACTCTCCTCCTGCAGCCTAATCCTAAAACTCTCACGATCGGCATACTTCCCCATTCATAAAAAAGATTTTCTACTCTGCCATTTATCCGAAATAGAGGCAGCCGAAACTAAGCTGCCTGTATTTCTAATACGGAACTTTTGTTCCACAGACTGACAGCAAGGTACAGGCAGGCTGAGGCAGTAAAGCCAATCCCCTCGAGTACCCCTCTCTCCTATGCAGGAAGGCCCTGTTTCCATCCTTATTATCTTATAAGCACTATCTATATTCTTTTATTACCAGCATATTGTTTTAAAGACAGTTTTCTCACATACTGATTTGAAGTTCTATAAATGATGTTGAAGGTCGAGCTCAGATGTCAGTGCAAAGGATAATCTCTTGCTGAGTTATATCTATGCAGTAGAGGACAGATTATATTCCATTCATATTCCAAAATGCTTTTTATATCATTTTCCTGCAATGCTTTATGTCTGTCTGCATCTTATTCTTTTCTCAGTGTCTCTTTTCCTAATTGCTGGTAAGGATTTGCTGAGCTATAAAGAGGTCTATTTAAATAATATTAAAGTTCCATTTCTTGTGAGATCATCAGCTTGCTGGAGATCCTTCTGCTATACTGTACATTATTCACAGATAAGAACCTGCTGCTATTTTGATGCATATTTTTAGGAATGGTTAAACTGCACATGCATCATACATAAATTTACGCAATCTACGTAGGGTTTAAGAATGGTGACCCCTTAAGAGCAATTCTTGCAGCCGTTTGCAATGAAATAAGTAAGAAGGGGCGTGCTAGGAAAACTTAAGAAGAAAGTTAAGAAAAGTGGGTGTGGGGAGGCATTTAAATGGGGCAAAAAGGGCGTGGTTTGTTAAGTACATTCATTCTTTAGCAGAAGCTTAAGAAGATACATACGCACTGGAAGATAAGGCTGTATTTGGCATTCTTAAGTCACTTAAGAACAGCAAAGACAAGGGCATGTCAGGGGAGTTGCCATTCGTATAATTAAGAACCTAACCATTCTTCTCTCCCTTCTTAACCATGAATATGGAGCTTCAGGATTCCTTTCTTCTGCAGATGTGCACAAGAGAAGAATGGCAACATCCTGAGGGACCCATCAATCATAGGCGTTGGGGGGGGGCCAGAGGGCTTCTCATCCTTCCCCCCTGAAATATCAAGGGGGCTCCCAGGACTGCTGACAGGGGGAGGCAACGGGGATCAGGGCCAGCCTAAACCGCTCCGCGGGGGGGATGCGGGCGCCATGCTGGATAGGTGCCGGTCATCCCCCCACTCTCCGCTATTGAGACTGGCGGCGCTCATATCGGAGTTTCATGTATGAGCTGCTGCGCTAGTTACATAGAGCAGTGCTTGGAAATCTCCTTTCACTGTTCTATGTAACAGATGCTGCGGTTCATACAGGAACTTCCTGTATGTAAAGGAGGAAGAGAGAGAGAGAGCGCGGCGGAGGAAGAAGGAAAGTGAGACACACAGAGGTAAGTAACAGGGGAGAGACTGGAGGTACATGGTGGGGAATACTGAGGGGGCTGGAGGCACATAATGGGAGATACTGAGGGGGGCTGGAGGCACATGATGGGTGATACTGAGGGGGGGCTGGAGGTACATGTACTGATATGACATGATGGGGAATCATCATGGGGGGCTGTAGACACATGGGGGTTCTGAGAGGGGGGCTGGAGACATGATCAGAGTACTGGGTGGGTGGCTGCAGACATGATTGGTTAATCACACCCCCCAATGACTTGAACATGCCCACAATGGGTTAGCCCTGCCACCTTTGGCGAAGCGGCTGCACAAATACAGATATTACACGTCAAGGTGGGGGGGGCGCACCAAGATGAGATGGGGGTGCCAGTGGGAGGGCTAAATTCTTTCTCCCTCCAATAAAAAAAGTTGTGATGCCCCTGCCAGCAATACAGCTTTATGTTACCCCCTTCTCCATTATGCTCTAAAAGAAAAAGCAGAATGGTTTGTGTCCACCTCAGAGCAAGTAGATTTATGTGTCACCTGTCTCAGCGCAGAGCGAATAGGACTATGAATGGTGCTGGGGATGGTAGCCACTGGAAGGCAACGCACCACAGTCAAGCACAATGCCGATGTGTTCTCATCCACAGAGATCCAAAACCAAGTGCAGGGCAGTTTACTGTTATATACAGTAAAATGGAGATGGTGGTCATGCCTTTAGCAAGTGCTTCATTTACAAAGCAAATGTACTGAAAGGCAGTCAAAGAAAATGAACATCACATCAAATATAATGAAATATCAAAAATGTAAATAATAAAACACAAAAACACGTAGCATATGCAACATTTCTATACTTTTAGTGAAGCTTTTAGAAACTTTATGTGCTACCACAATGGTCTTGCATATTATACTGTGGACACTTAGGGCCAGATTTAAGAAGCTGAGTGTTTGGAAAAATGGAGATGTTGCCCATAGCAACCAGTCAGATTCAGCTGTAAGAGGGAGATTGAAAGCTAGAATCTGACTGGTTGCTATGGCCAACATCTCCACTTTTCCAAACCTCAGTAAATCTGGCCTCCAGAATTTTCCATTGGCTGGTACAAATGTTTAACGGTGTTTCTTGCTTAAACATTGGGGTCTGAGGGACTGGGCTCAGTTGCCAGATCACAACTTTATTGTACATTGACTACATTCGGCCACTCCTTCACTTCCATGAAATGCCCGCTGCACAGCAGTGAGTTGCTACAGGGTCTGAATCATCACATTTGAGTGCGATTTTGTTCTGGGTGTAAGGCGCTGTGCAAAGGATTACAGAGAAATGCATGTATAGATCAGGTTCTTGGGACCGGATTTACAGTTAGGGCTGAATTCCCATATGTTAGCTTCTACTAGCGTACGGAATTGGTGATCAACAACACTGCATGCAGGAGAGGAGAACACTCCCCCGCCCCCCCCGCTCTTCTACATACGGATTGTGGATCCTAACTTGAGTATTCTGAACGCATCTTCATGCGTGTGGATTACTGCACCATACTGTACGATTTAAATACTTATACCCAAGTCCCATGCATATCTCTTACGCTTCGGGAGTGGGCACACCCTGCTGATATAATCACAGAATGCAGCATCGGTTTGGTGAGCCCCGTTGCATGGTTATAATGTTTCTGTGTATGCACTGTGCAACTTTCCTGCAGACTTCTTAATTGTGAGTCCGCCTCTTAATATTTAAGACTGAGGTCCGGATTCACAGTTACGTAGTTTTCATCTTACGTACGTTGTTTAGGAATTGAGCTACTACACTTGCGTAGTAGCTTATTTACTCTATCTACGTACCATTTCCGTATGTAGATTGCGTAAGCACAGTTTAAAGACCGTGCTTACGCAATCTACGTACAGAAATGTTTCTAAGTTCGTTAGATAAACTGTCACAACCATCTCCCAGCTGTAATGTAACATCTACTCCGACAGGTACTCAGTAATATCTCAGATCAGTTTGCTCATTTCTTAGCTCTGCAAATTATACTCTTGTAGAGCCGTCCTGATGTCTGTGACAGCTACTCCTTGGACAATTGTTACACAACAGCTTGAACAAAATGAGCTTATTTCAAAAAACTAAAATCATTTCACCTCTCCTATCCAAAACACTGCTACAGCTCAAAATAATTGCTTAGTTAAAGCATTTTACCTCTTTCTTATCTAGTTGCCAGCCCACTCATGTAACTGTCAGCAGCATTGTACATCTGGGATACTCGGCAAGTAACATCACAGGCTGTAGGTTACTGACCTGTGTTGAACTAAATTACTCACGTATTTGGAACACGCAGTGATTTGAATTTTCTTAACACAGCTGAAGAGACTTTATAATGAGTTGGGTTAATTTTAGCTACACACAGGGTCCAATGTTCCCTTTTAACAGCACTTGTTGGAATCAAAAATAGTTTATTACATTAAAAAAAATAATGCTGGAAGAAGAGGAAGTGTTTATTGCCATTGGAATAGTAAGAGGGTTATTATTTTATCCATGTAATCACAAAAAGGTTCATTTAGGGTGCAGATGCCCCAACAAACTAAAGTACTGGCATCGCCTGCTGGGTTCAGCCCATCTGATGCGTTAATTGTACAATTTGTTGCCTATCAAGTGGGAAGTAGGGCACTGGGCTTTGTACAGCCTATTTCATCTTCTTCTATATAGGAAATTGACTGGAGCAGAAGATCTGCTGAGATGTAGATGCTTTGTGCCAGCGGTGCCTGTCATACTATATATTGCTAGGCAACAGTGCCTGTCATACTATATATTGCTAGGCAGCAGTGCCTGTCATACTATATATTACTAGGCAGCGGTACCTATCATACTATATATTGCTAGGCAGCGGTGCCTGTCATACTATACATTGCTAGGCAGCGGTACCTGTCATATTATACATTGCTAGACAGTGGTGTCTGTCATACTATACAATGCTAGGCAGCGGTGCCTGTCATACTATACATTGCTAGGCAGCGGTACCTGTCATACTATACATTGCTAGGCAGCGGTGCCTGTCATACTATACATTGCTAGGCAGCGGTACCTGTCATACTATACATTGCTAGCGAGCGGTGCGGATATAGAGACTGTTGCCGATGGATTAGCACAATACCAGTACAGGACTGGATATAGAGACTAGTGCAGATGGAGTGGCACAGTACCAGCACAGGACTGGATATAGAGACTGTTGCCGATGGATTAGCACAATACCAGTACAGGACTGGATATAGAGACTAGTGCAGATGGAGTGGCACAGTACCAGCACAGGACTGGATATAGAGACTGTTGCCGATGGATTAGCACAATACCAGTACAGGACTGGATATAGAGACTAGTGCAGATGGAGTGGCACAGTACCAGCACAGGACTGGATATAGAGACTGTTGCCGATGGATTAGCACAATACCAGTACAGGACTGGATATAGAGACTAGTGCAGATGGAGTGGCACAGTACCAGCACAGGACTGGATATAGAGACTGTTGCCGATGGATTAGCACAATACCAGTACAGGACTGGATATAGAGACTAGTGCAGATGGAGTGGCACAGTACCAGCACAGGACTGGATATAGAGACTGTTGCCGATGGATTAGCACAATACCAGTACAGGACTGGATATAGAGACTAGTGCAGATGGAGTGGCACAGTACCAGCACAGGACTGGATATAGAGACTGTTGCCGATGGATTAGCACAATACCAGTACAGGACTGGATATAGAGACTAGTGCAGATGGAGTGGCACAGTACCAGCACAGGACTGGATATAGAGACTGTTGCCGATGGATTAGCACAATACCAGTACAGGACTGGATATAGAGACTAGTGCAGATGGAGTGGCACAGTACCAGCACAGGACTGGATATAGAGACTGTTGCCGATGGATTAGCACAATACCAGTACAGGACTGGATATAGAGACTAGTGCAGATGGAGTGGCACAGTACCAGCACAGGACTGGATATAGAGACTGTTGCCGATGGATTAGCACAATACCAGTACAGGACTGGATATAGAGACTAGTGCAGATGGAGTGGCACAGTACCAGCACAGGACTGGATATAGAGACTGTTGCCGATGGATTAGCACAATACCAGTACAGGACTGGATATAGAGACTAGTGCAGATGGAGTGGCACAGTACCAGCACAGGACTGGATATAGAGACTGTTGCCGATGGATTAGCACAATACCAGTACAGGACTGGATATAGAGACTAGTGCAGATGGAGTGGCACAGTACCAGCACAGGACTGGATATAGAGACTGTTGCCGATGGATTAGCACAATACCAGTACAGGACTGGATATAGAGACTAGTGCAGATGGAGTGGCACAGTACCAGTACAAGACTGGAAATAGAGACAGACAAAACACCACAGACAAGGGGCTAGCATGCTACTCACAGAAGGTACACGCTCGCACCAAGGAAAAACTAGAAGGCAAGGGAGGAGACAGGCCATGGAGGTAAGACACAGAGGGCTGCAAACAGAACTCTCTGGATGCAGAGGCAAGGTAAGTAAACAGCAGGCTAGCCAGAACACGAGGACACTATAACCGGTGTCATGCCGCAGACAAGAGCCGGGTATGAAGACTGCAGCCGCCAATTGGGAACCTCTACCGGACCCGCAAATAGAGCAAGATTGGCATCTAGGTCACTAAGCAACGATCAAGACACCGGAGTAAAGACAGAGAAAGGGGTGTGCTTACATGTTGCTCTGAGCCGAGCAGCATGTAACACTGTGCTGTCTGCTGTAATACTAGATAGAGATATTGGACCGGATTAACACTTGCGTGCTTCTCCGGTCCCCTCTCCCACCCCCCCATTTTTAGGTACCTTATGGCACTTACGAGGGCCATAGTGCTACCTTATCTATCCATGTGTAGTTTCCTTCTTAAGAAGGAAACTACGCATGGACCTTTCCTCTCCCCACCTCCCCCCTGTCCTCCGCGACTAATCTAAATCTCCCAATTCTACTTAACCACGCCCTGAGGCGGCTTAAGGCCGCCTCTTTCTAACTAAACTACTACCTATATTGCGTAAATGACCTACTAGGTCATTATGGGAAACTCCGCACCTAAGAAGAATATGGGACAATGATACTAGTCACTTGTGTGGGTAATATCATTGACCAGTTCTTGTATAAAAAAATAGAAATCAAAAGCCCTTATTAGAGCTCTAATATTAAAGTATTTCCTCTAACAACATAAAATAGGTGCGGATTTATTTTGTGTGTTTGGAGTCAAGGCCGAATTAACAATAGGGCCTCTGGGCCTGATTCAGAATTAAGAAGGTGCTTAAAATAAGAGAGGAATGTCATTCCTGGGCTAAACCATGCTGATTGCAGGGGGAGTCAAGTTACTTGTATTCTTTGCATGCAGGGATATATCTATGAATTGCTTACTGCACACAGATACTGACCAGCTTTACTATCACACTGTTATTTAGACTTGGGATAGGAAACATCACCTCTCAACTCTAATACTGTTTGCAACAGATGAAAATTACTCCCCTGCAATCAACATGGTTTAGCCAAGGAGTAACTAAGTTCATGCACTTACTTAAGTGTGGATCCAGCCCTAAGTGTGTTATAGTTTGTAAAACTTGTGTACAATGCTGCTAGGATGGTTATGTTACTTATCATATTGTCTACAATTAATAACCAGCTTTAATCAATACATTTTTCCCCAAACAGATCAAAATTATAATATAAATGTAGAAATCACATCAGAATATAATAAATTAAATAAAATAGGAAGACCCCCTCCCGCGCCCCATTTATCAGTTTCCCTGTCAAGTCCACATGTTCTTTGGACCATATAAACTCCCAAAATGATTCCCCAATAACCCCATTATTGTTTTCCTGCTGTTCTGCTATATAGACTGGGACTCACACACAGACAGGGAGCACAGAGCGCGGGGATGACGTCACCACTCGGCGCTTTTGCACTAGAACGGTCTGCCCCTGTTTGTCCCTCTGCCTGTCACTTCCCCTGCTCTCACCTGCTTCTGCATGTCAGAAATGCCTGCTTGTGGTCATTCATGCTGATCTGTAGCGCTGGATCTCTGTTCCTCTCAATGACAGTGTGACTGTACTTTTCAGTTACACTGTCATTGGGCCTGATCCACACCTATGCCGATTAACTGTGCTTAGTAAACACTCCCCCGACACTCCCCCCCTGTGCGAGCGTATTTTCGGACGCCCGATCTTTTCAGACGATCTTATGTTTACGGCGGGCTGCGTAGGTCTGGATCAGGCCCATTGAGAGTAACAGAGATCCAGTGCTACAGATCTGACTGCATGACCACAAGCAGGCATTTCTCATCACAGTCGCTGGCTTATGTGGATTGCCCGGCGCCCCCTAGGAGCCTTGTCGCCCTAGGCGACCTGCCTACTCTGCCTATGCCTAGGGCCAGCCCTGCCATTGACCCTCATATAGGTCTGGATCCAGACTGGTGCCAGACACGCTTGCGCCCTTCATATGTTACGTGCATTTTATACATATAACTTCTGTTGTATGGCACTAAGTTCCATACAACAGATTTTGCGAAGGGGCTCTGCTTTCACATTTAAGAGTGGATCAGCGGTTGTACAGACCTCCCCTTGGCGCTCCCCTTTCTCCTTGCCCCCCTCCCATTTGCAAACTTACCCTGCTGAAGTTTCTTCTCTGCGGCACGGCCTCTGCTCACTGAATGACGGCAACCTCGGGGGTCACACCAGCGTCACTCAGATGGGAGGGAGCTGCGGAGGAGGAGAGGAGAGGCTGACAGAGGATTTCACAGACTAATTACGCAAGGGGACCCCATAAAAAGTGACATCTGTGCACAAGCGTGCCAGATGTTATGCAATGGATCTCCATGCAGACGGAAAAGAGATGTGTACGTAAGGGCGTACCTTGCATTCCGCATTCCCAGCAGCAGGGGTGGAATTTTCCATGCAGAGCAGGCACAATGGATGGCATTTAGCTGTTATGTACGGATCTGTGTTTGTGGAAGTCCACCAAACGCCGACTTAAAATATTCAATGTTCCTTCTTGGACCTTAGATGCAGTGGCATTTACTTCAAGTGTATAAAAATACAGAAATTTTACCAACCCATTCTACTGAACTCCTGGGGCCAGATTTACTAATCTGCAAGAAACTTAAAGTGGAGATGTTGCTCATAGCAACCAATCAGATTTAAGCTCTCAATTTCTTATTACATACTAGAACATATCAGCTAGAATCTAATTGGTTGCTGTGGGCAACATCTCTACTTTTCCTTTCCCACAGCTTAGTAAATCTGACCCCTGGAGAGAACAAATATGATGTCCCAGACAATTCGGGGATTTTTTATACTTTATAGTTAAAATCTTTAAAACAACTTTACCCTGACAGATCTGTATTGTCCGGAGGTTCAGGATCATAGGAGTCCTGAGATTCTTATGCATTTGGATCCCTGAGGAACAGATCTTCAGTGATCCGCAATGATAGGTCTGCAATATCCTGGTATTCATGTGATTGCTCCACTAACTACTCCCTTCTGTTACTAAGGGGCTACCTTACCTTAACTATCTCAACTTTTCCAACTCAGGCAAGCAGAAATTGACAGTGGTGTGAGATTCTGCATTGCTAGGTATACAGACCCTCCAACAAGACCCCTCCCATTGGGACATAAATTCCCCTAAGCTTCTTACTGTCACGATCTCCTGGATTTAATAAATAATCTGATGTTTGTAAAACATTTTTCTCTTCAACGCCGTTTGTTACTATAGTAACTGATTGGTGGAATCCCAGGAGCAGCGCATTTTGCCCCTAAATCACAGCTAAGAGTTTAATTACCTTACTTACCTAAATATACACATGAAAAATCCGCAATACCGATTCAGAGAAAATAAAGAACCCAGTTAGCCACTCCCCTTGTGTCGGGAGTGCTTCGTAAGCACATAAGTCTTTCCTGCGTATAATTAGGTATGAGAAGACTATATTAGCTGTGAATTGGTCATGCGTTTAGGCGCTTAAAATTGTTTATGATTAAACATTGTTAATGATTAAGATACGTAACTAAACGCATTAAACAGCTCATACTTTTATTAACATATGTAAACAAAGTAACCATTAAAAATACAACTTGAAATAGGAATAAATAAATCATCAATAATAATAATAATAATAATCACAACACACATAAACGCATACTGCATGAAGTTAGAAATATAATGATCCACTACATATAGAGACTTTCATAAAACATTAAAAAAAAATAATCAGCACAAACAACCAATATAGTTAAATATAAGTAAATGGAATGGTGTTTGTAAAATACAAATGCAGTTAAATAGACTTAATAATTTAAAGTAATACATAAGTATGAACAAGGCAATTATTGAGTATTTCTATTACCACTTGTATATTTAGCTAGCTATTTTTAAACTCTGGGTTATAAGTAAAATATATAAATATATTTACTTTGCCCAACGGTTAAGGACATTTCAAGTAACTTGCAGGTCAAGCATTTATCCTTTATTAAACTAATAAATATAGTTGAAAGATACAGTGGAAACCTTTTTACGTCACAAGTTCAATACAACGGTGTAAAATGTAGCGTTATTTTAAGTTTATTACTTTAAAAAAAAAATGGATTTTTCACTGTTTGGGAAAAGTAAAATCACAGCGCCACTTAGTGGAGAGGAGAGGTATTTCTAAATTTCAGCCTGACAAAATGCACCTGGATGGCTTTTACTGTAATGAGAATCCGCCATAACGATCATAGCTGCAGAGCCAAGTATAGGCACAGTCTGTGGCTTTATGACTCCCACATAGTTGGTGGAAACATTTGTGCTGTGTTTTTTCAGGATTACCTTATGCTGTATAATTTCTCACTGATTAGTTAGAGGATTTTCCTCTCTCTACCAAAAGTAGGTTTGCCTTTTTTCCAGATGTATAGTAAATTTTACAGAGAAACATTGTAATTTACTTTTAAAAAAGGGGCATAACTTGTAATAAGAAACTCTTTCATGAAACATTGTAATGTATATAAAGTAATCTACAAGTAAAGCAGATAAAGCAAATTAATATAACTAGATCCTTTTAAGGTATCAAGAAGAAAACTATTTATTTTAAGTGAAATTATTAATTTAGAACAAGTGGTAATTGAATATCAGCTACTATGTGATCATTGTGTCCTCCAGGAATTATAATGTTAAACATTAACGCTGACCATATATTAGGAAGATTATCACTGCTTGCACGAGGTGTCGCGATAAACGGGGTAATTTT
>WWET01006609.1:35277-61209 GCA_011038615.1 Limnodynastes dumerilii
GGAAAAGAGGCCTCTGGAGAATGAAGGGCATTGGAAACAGATGGGATTATATTTACTGTTAATGTTTTATTTTCAGTGGACCGGATTCAGAGATGCGTGTGTCTGAAGTATGCAAATATACGCGCGCACGTAGCAAGGCAACTCCCATGACACTGCCCTAGCATGGACGGGTTTCCGGAGACTTACGCTTCCATAGGGCACCCTTAACTGTACGTGTGTACTTATGTGCGTATATTACTTACATACATGCGTACATGACTAACCGCGCCCTCAAAAGCTCATTTAAATGCCTCCCCCGCCCAACTCCACTTAATGTCACACGTACGGAAGACAATCACACCCCTCTGTACGTATGTTCCGAAGTGCGATTTAGAAGTCCGTGCCTAAATCCCACGTAAATTGCATTGAAAAAGTTACTACTTATGTGAATTTAATCTGCTCCTATATATATGCATGGAAAACCACGCATAATACGGTCCAATGTCTTTATATATGGGATTATATTTATTTGAGTAAGTGTTAAGTAGGGTTTTATAATGGTCTTCTCCTTCTCTTCGTTGCAGGAAGACACAGACAGCATTTCCTGCCAGGAGCAAATCAACCGTTCTATTTATTGGGCAGATGGATTCGTGTTTGTCTTTTCAATCACAGACTATAATAGTTACCGCATGATCCGACCTCTATACCAGCACTTAAAAAAAATTCACCCAAACACTAAAATTCCACTTCTTCTGGTAGGTAATAAAGCTGATTTATTAAGTGCCAGGCAGGTGTCATCGGATGAAGGTCTTCAACTTGCCAATGAACTGACTGGCACCTATGCTGAAGTATCTGCCCGGGAAAATTATGAAGGGGTATATGGAGCTTTCTACCAGCTTTGCCAGGAGGTTGGCAAGATGATTTTCAGCTGTAATGGGGAAAAGCGAAGAGGACTCCATCTTGTACGCCCAAGGTCTCCCAACATGCAAGACCTGAAAAGACGCTTTAAGCAGGTGTTATCTTCTAAAGTCAAGTCTACTACCACACTATGACCTCTGTCAGGATTGCATATGTGACTTGCCTCATAATCCAAATATCTACATAAAAATATCCACTTTTTGGTCAACATTTTATAGGTACAAATTGCGCTGGAATCAATTTGCTGCCTTTTGCATCTACAGTTGATTTGCCAATCTTTATATTGTTACTTGTATTAAAGATTACAATTTTGTATCATCATGCAGCTGTATTTTAGGTAAACCAGTCACCTAAACATGGTGAAGGTAGCCATTCTATTAAATTATTTCTGATCAGCTTATTACTAGTTTTTACTTACCAGTTTATATGCTAGCATACAGTGATATTTCTATTCTTATAATCAGCGCACAAAATGACTCCCTGAACTATATGACATTCATTGCTTCAGTGGTCCTCATACAGGCAATTATTATTACAGTGCTCATCTTTTACACACAATTGACTTGATTCACACTTAAGAACGTGATAGGTTCCTAAAGATACGCAACTGATAGCAATGGAACTCCCTCGGCACGCCCCCGGTTTTCAGGTTCTTACGTGACTTACGAGTACAAATGCGTAGGGAGTCTACTTAGGAACTTAACTGCATAACTGCACCTTCATTTGGTCATTTAAATACCTCTCTCCACCCAAATCTGCGTATCTGCCTAGGTACATTTATTCTTGCGTATGTTACTAAGAACCTAGAGACTTTAGGTTCTTAGGGCCTGATTCAGAGGCTGAAAATAAGAACTTAAAGTTACACCTGGGCAAAACCATGTTGATTTCAGGGGAGTCAAGTTAATTTTATTCTATGCATGCAGGGAGAATGCTTTGCTTTTACTTATTGCACACAGATACCTGATCAGCTTCACTTTTAAACTGCTAATTAGACTTGAGCTGGGAAACATAACCTTTTAACTATAATACTGTTGCAACAAATGAAATTTGACTCCCCTGAAATCAACATGGTTTAGCCCAGGTGTAACTTTAAGTTCTTATTTTCAGCCTCTGAATCAGGCCCCTAGTGTATAAGCATGGAATTTACGTTCTTAAGTCCTACGTTAATAGCGTAGAAAAGTTACTAAACATGCTCAGTTCATCCGTTCTTAAATATACGCACCTAAAATCATAAGAATTCTTAAGTTTGAATCAGGTCCAATGGGCCAGATCCAGAACTACGTTGTAATTACGTTTCCTAGCGTACCATACTTACACTAGCGTATTTACTATGCACTCCCCTTGTCATTCCCCTCGGTCGGATATAATTTACCATGTTACGCTTTCCAAACCCTACCTTAACTTTTCTAAGCGTAACTCCTGACGGCCGCAATGGCTGCACGTACTTACGCACCTAAGCACGCCCATAGTGTACGATTTAAATGCCTCACCCCGCTTCCGAAGCGTAATTACAGGTGTCGAATGTCTGGCATGCCCCTTCAAACGTAGTTACGATGCTGTTACAATGAAGGCCCTTACGCTCTGAGTTACGTGGCGTAACATCTGCCGCGTGCATGCACAGTAAGTACTAATGGGCGCTTTTACGCTAGCGGCTAGCGTAAATGCACGTACGTAGTTCTGGATCTACCCCAGTGGTAGCAGATCCTTTGTGGGTTCCAACACTAATCATTAAAATTTCCTGTTCACACTGATAAACCTAATTCCTTGTAACTTGATAATCTATGACTTCTGCCATGTTGTGTTAGTGATCAATGCACACTAAGTGGTCTTGCACTAATTTTACATTTGTGAATGCTGGTACTCTACTTTATAAGTAGTAGATGCATAGGAAAGCCTCCTGGATGAGGTTGATTGAGCCAATAAATCAATAGAGGTGAATATCATAAATGTGCTAGTATGTAGTTTGGGTTGGGAAGAAGTTATTTTGTTTTTTACCTCAACATTTAATGGAACATACCGCAGTGATGATATATGCTGATAGCTAAGGTGATAGTGGCCCACTATTTTTGTATTTATAAATAGCTATTTCCACTTCCTTTATAATAAAACAGAAATATGGTTTCAAATACACATTGTGATGTCTGCTTCCTGACCCACGATCGTCTAGTAAGCGAGAATGGTAATCTGCTACACAAGTGTAAGTGGTCTATTAGAAAGTTTTAATAAGATTTTTTTCTTTGTTATATAGGGGCGGATTCACAAAACCGTAATTTTTTACATAAGTGCCTAATTTTGCGATTCTAGCTACTACGCATGCGTAGTAATTATTTTATGCTATCTACGTAGCGTTTCGTTATGTAGACTGCATACATGCAGTCTTTAAAGACTGCAATCTGCATAACGAAACACTAGATAGCTTAAAATAATTACTACGCATGCGTAGTAGCTAGAATCGCAAAATTAGGCTCGTATGTAAAAATTACGGTTTTGTGAACCTGGCCCATAGTCTCCTAGGGCCGAATTTCAGATCATCACGTATTACCTGAACTTATAGCTGTTACATGCCGTACTAGAACAGCATGTACGACGCTTACCTTCTGCCTCTGTTCAGACGCACGCTGCCTCTCCCCGCCGGGCGCTCATGCACATGTCACATGTAAACAAAGCCACGTGGATGCTGAGCCGCGGGTAGGCGCGCGATCCACGTCCTGATTCTCACTCCTCATTGGATGTTTCTCCTTGAGCCTGGGAAACAGCCTATCTCTTTCTTTCACCCTGGCTGCTGACCAATTAGTGATCAGAAGCCTCTATATGAATCCTCTTCTCCTTCCCTCTGGCACCGGTTATAGTTTCTGCTTGTGAGTGCTGTGATGTGCTGTGCTCTTGTTTGCCTAGTGCTCTTGCCTAGTGAATTGACCTTTGTTTGCCCTTTTACCTTGCCTTGTTCCTGCCTTGGTTACCTCCAGTGTATCTCTTCTTGGTTCTCTCTCCTTCGTGTATTTACCTCCCTATTGTCCCTTACTTCTCCCTGAGTGCCTGTTTAGTGTTACCCCTTCGTGGGCTCTGGTGTATGTCTGCGTGTGTGCGAGCCCTGGTCCGTCTTGTCCAGTCCTGTGACTTTTTTTTTCGTCCCCCGTGCTCGGTTTAGTGTTCAGTGTAGTCTGTCACCGGTCGGTCCCTTCCAATCTGGTCTGCATCCCGTTTCCTTATTTTCGCCTTCCCTCACCTTCTTGGTTTTCCTTTTCCTCTCCTACGAGTCCGGTTCAACAGGGCACGACCTGTTGTTGGGGCGCAGCAAATTCCATCCCCACCACCAGGGGCTCTGGTGAACACCACCTGATAGCACAGACTCCGTGCCCCAATAGCCGTCATCGTAACAATAGCGCTACTGCTATATAGAAACTCTAAGCGGAACACAGCGATCTGCTTGTACATTTCAATTGTACAGTAAGGACAATTCAGTATTCCGAAAGGAAGGGGTCCTGAGCACAGATCCAGCATCTGATGTGCCCTGCTCTCCTGGATTTAACCCTTGACTCTGGATCCGGCCCCTAGACTGAACTGTAACAAAACAGCCTGTTGGGGCCGGATCCAGAATAAAAAACAATTTCCCCCGCATAAAATTACTAAAGTCTGCCCTGTGTTCCATACCACTTCACCACTCATACACAGCTGAATTTAGACTGGGATGTCCAGATTTCAGGGAGGTGCTCTTAGAAAAGTAGAGGTGATGAAGGAGCTTTAGTTGCCTCCTCCTAAATTGGTCGGAAGAGAAAAGATTATGGAGGGTAATGCCTAGGTCACCCACCTGCCTAATGGTTGCTAACCACTAAGCACGTTGAAAAATTGTAAAATGGTCTGTGGAAATAAGGTCATATTGCATTTACAAAACGGCATAGAGATAACTGTGGAGCATAGACCGCAGGGAGAATATCGCTCTACTGATCTACTAGGTTGCCAGGGACACGCCCCATATTAACTTTGAAATAGCTGCCAAAGATATATTACTAGAGAGCAGAGCAAAGAGTCTGTTGGCTAATATGCACCTGTCCCAGACTTTAATTGTGTGGGAGGTACTTATTAATGAAATAGAGATATGTTTTATAGAAGATAATTTAAGAACAGTTAATGAGTAATAAAAAACACTTTATTATGGAACATTAACAATTATGCCACATAATAAAGCTTTTTTATTCCTTCTTAATTGAGTTCAAATTATCAAATATTTTGATTTCCCTCATAATAGGATAATCTATGATTTAGAAGCTTATTATGAGGTAATAAAAATGACTATTATGGTCAATTGTTAAAGCAATTATTGGACAATAAAAAGCTTCGTTTTTTGGCATATAGAGCCCTATTAAAGTGATTAATTCTATGACAACTTAGGAGAAATAAAGGGCTTTATTATGGGCATTATGTGGCATATACTAACCTTTTTACATTTTTCATTCCCTCATATTACAGGCAATCAACGTCAGGTTCTTAAACAGACTCCCTGTAGCATGATGATGACATCTTGTCAGGGAGGCTGTATTAATGACTGCCTGCAGGCATTGCCTTGTCCACTGTTAGCAGCGGAGGACCAGGCGATATTTGTGTCTGTGGCTCATTGTTACTCATTTTTGGAATGTTGCCATTCAGTGCACCTCTCCAAGTCCTGGTGTCCTGCATAGGGCAATTATAGAAACTTAAAGAAACAATCATAAATTGCTCAGTAAATCACTGAACCTTTATGTCATTATGGTGTCTACATAAATGTACGTTGATGTGCCTTTTTTTATAGGTTAGGACTGCTTTTTGTCACAGTACTATACTGTTGTGCACTGGTATAGAGGTTTAGTTATAGAGCAATATTGCATTGTACTAAATATAGCATGGAAATTATATTTTATACACCTTATTAATATATAATTTTATAAATCCTCTTGTACAGTTCAAAATTGAAAAAAGGCCTGACATAAACATGGTTTTGCCCAAGAGTAACTTTCCTCTCTTAGGGCCGGATCCAGATGTGCGCCCTCCAGATGTTACGCTACGGTTACGATACTATTACGATACTATTACGAACTATTGTTCTGTACGACCCATTTGCACACAAATGGCCTGTGCTTCCCCTCCCCTCGCTAAAGTCGGCGGGGGGAAGCATGCAAAATTTACAGTGTGGGAGGGGGCTCCCATACTTGTGCGGATAAGAGGTCGTATGGACCGCTGATCCGCATGAGTGCTTTAAGGTAGGCTTATGGCAGCGTACACTCCCCTCTCTCTCTTGGACGGACAGACCCCTGCACCATTGGAGAGTGTGCAGAGGTCTGGAACTGGACCTTAATTTCAAGCTCCTTCTTAAGTCTGGATCCAGCCCCTGGGCTCACCCAAAACTGAAGACCATCTGGTTTGTTGAGATTGCACAGTTACTATGGAACATTTATTATGATTTAGAAATAGCTGTGTAATGGCCTTCAGAATTGGAATATGGCCATAAGACAACTGACACAGGACTTAAGCTAAGTCCCATTATGTCACCTAGCAAGCTTTCATTGTGTTGCTGGATCTGTAGTTGATACAGGTCCTGATTGCACATGATGCACTGAAAACCTAAAAAAACACAAGAAAAAAGCTAGAACTAGAACCAAGAACTAGTAGTCATTAAAAGTAATAAAATAAACTTTCTGAGAAGCACTACTGGTTTAAAGGTTTTTCACATCTCTTGGTAAATGATATTCGTTTTAGGAAGGCTGTATTTAGATGGTATATTTGTTTTGCAACAACAGTTTAAGGTAAAAAAAAATATGCAAAATCATGCACTTGGGACTCAAAAACCCAAAAGTTCAATATTGTATTAACAGCACTACATTACTACTGAGGAGAAAAGTTATCTAGGAGTCACTATTTAATGTGACTTAAAGGTAGCCAAGCAATGTAAAAAGCAATGAGAAAAGCAAGTGAGATGCTTGGTTGCATAGGGAGAGGAATTAGTAGCAGAAAGAGGGAAGTAGTGATGCCACTTTACAGGTCATTGGTGGGGTCTCACCTGGAATACTGTGTTCAGTTATGGAGGACATAAATACATTAGAGGCTATGCAAAGCAGTGCAAAACATACAAAAAGACTAGAAGAACTATGAATGTATAACTTGGAGCACAGAAGGAAGAGTGGGGAAATGATAGCAGCTTTTTAAATATATCAAGGGGTTTACCATGGTACAGATGATGGAATTTTTCAAAGCAAGCGATGAATTAAAACACAAAGGCATACATTTAAACTAGAGATGAGATTTTGGTTTTGAATCTGTATTCACTTTTGTGTTTTGGTTTTTGTTTTGTATTTTTATTAATTGCTAAAAAAAAATGCTAAAATATTGCTGTAGTTTTGATGTATTTTTTGCTCCTAAAGCATTATTAATATGAATAACATTCATTTCCAGTAATTCCACAACCTCACAGCTCACAAGATTGCGGTTAGTTGGTACATGCTACCATATATGTTATGATACAATACTGCCCTTCTTTCTCTCTTGCTCTCAGAAACACACATTTCAATGCACCCCCTGGGGTCTGGGCGCCCTAGGCTGCAGCCTTGTCAGTCTGTCTGTGCTCCCTTGTTATGGTAACTGGTGGGATTCCTCTTCTATGTCTGTCTGGCCAACAGGCCAGCGAATCCAAGCCCGCTTCTCAAGTTAATGATTTTTTTTCTTTCTTTTTTTTATTTTGGGGGTGTTTCTGGGTTACCAGAAACCCCCCATGGGTGGACCACTGGGTCCCTGACAGCCTAGCTGTGATCTTTCATACCTTGTGTGTAGCTCCAGCAATTGTATGTGAGGACTGTTTCTTCAGCAGAGCTGCAGTGTAGCTGCTAATATGGTGGATTGAATTAAAGGTGAGTGATGGTTGCCCTATAGCAACTGTTCAGTTTTCCATGCTCAATAAAGTTGTAGTTATTTAATAAAAAAAAAAGCCTCCACAAGCCTGTCTCTATGTTCAGCCCTCTGTGAATGACTCATAACAACCATGTGATACTTCCTATAGAGACAGGAAGCAGGAAGTATAAGGCTTGGAAGATCCGAAATTTTAGTGAAAATGGGGTTTTGCCTTGATTATAGATCTGAATTTGGTGGGAAGAACCAAGGCATGGCTCGGTTCAATTTGGAACCCTAAAATTTATATCTTTCAGATTAACAACAGTTCAAACCATTTAAACTAAATTGTGTAAGGTTTAGAGGTTATGGGCTAGATCTTGACCTACGCACGTCTTACGGACGTGCAAGGTTATTAAGTACGGTAGCGTATCTGGGAGTGCACGCCCCATGCACTCCCCGCTCAAGGTAGTAAAATCTGGATACTTACATGTTCAGATTCCTACCTTTAAATTTATGACTTGACGTAGTAGAGCTTCCCCAGCCCTGTCCCCTCATTTAAATGCCTAACTCCGCCTATTTGGCAGTGATACGGCAAACGTAACCTGCTGGCAACCCCCTTTTTACCGGCCTATAGGCCAGATCCAGACCTACGCAAATGATACGCTCTTGTGCATAGCGTAATAACGAAGCACTCCCTTAGAAACTCCCCTTGGTCGTCCGTAATTATGCAGTCTTACGCCGAGCAAACCCGACCCTAACTTTTCTGAGTGTAACCACAGTCATCCGTAGCATCCCTGCATATGTACGACGCTTAACGCGCCCATACTGTATGATATACATACCTCTTCCCACCCATAATTACGGGTGTCGTATGGCTGGCACGCCCCTTCGTGCGTTGTTACGAAGCTGGTAAGCTCAAGGCCCATACGCTCAGCATTTCTTTGCATAACATCTGCCACGCTCATGCGCAGTAAGTAAGTAATGGGTGCTTTTACGCTTTACGAAAAGCGTAAAAACACGGGCAGGCTTGGTCTAGATCTGCCCCTATGTGCTTAAAATTGCTTTACTGAATGGATAGTTAATAAGTGGAGTAGACTCCATACATCTAAAGTGGTATAAGCTACCACGAGAGAGATATTTAAACATATTTGGGATAACTGGATGAATTTCCTAAATCTTAAATGAAATGAAATGAAATGAAGGATTAGCAGGGTCATCTGTCAGTATGCTTTTTTCTGTTTATTCTGTTTTTTTCTTATTTATTTCAATATTTCGATGTACTTGATTTAACGTAATCCAATTTATTGAAGGTGTAGTATGTAACCGTGATGTTTAGAATGCCGACAGGGTTAACTGATATCCGTTCTTCTATCCGATAGGGTCATTTACTAAAGACCTTTCTGTCAGTTAGAATATATCTAGTAACTTCTGGTGTTCAGCATTACAATGGAAGGGGAGAAGAAGCAGGGACAGAAAGCGGGATAGAGAGTAGTGACAGAGTGAAGGAGAGAGCCAGGAGCAGGGACAAAGTTTTTTTAACGGGTACCATGCTGAATTTACAACTGTCAGCATGCTGATATTATGGTGTTAGATATATCATTGTAGAAATTGTTGTCAATGAAGCAAGCAGAACTGTTAATAAACTAGGAAATAAAATAATCCTGGTATGCATAAAAGAGTGGCCATCAGTATTGTCAGGCCTAACTATAGATGGAATATTAAGACGCGTAGTGAGACTTGTGACAAGTGCTCTCTAAACAAATAAAAGTAAATGTACTAGTCAGCCCAAACAATAGTTTTACTTTATTACATTAACCCTTAAAAACATTATATTTGTACATTACGACTTAGTATATTGTAGAATGTAATAATTTTTGCAAATATATGAAATATATGACAAGTGTTTCTTTCCATCATAAAACACACACAAAAAAGCAAATCAATCCTTGACACATTTTTCAAGATGTTACATATCTGATGATCTGATTCCATTCCCCTGGAACCTCACAGTTTGTTCAGTTTTTGGTGTACACATTAAAATTCCTTTCTTATTATTTTCCTAGGAACTTTGAAGTATCATTAGCCTGTCACATAATTTATCACATCACAAATCTAGTAAGGTGATTTTAATACACATATTTTCAAAATATAAATGGTTTGCTGAACCTAAATTCAAAATAGATGACAAGATCATTCAATTTATTATAAAATATAGCTATAAATTAATAGTTTTATAAAAAAAAAATGAATATTATATTTAAATTGTCTAAAGTCTCTCTTAAAGCCTACAAGGATACAATAAAACTTTTCTGCCTCTATTCTGATAAAATGATAAAGGAATAGGCATAACTAACCAAGGGCTCCATTTGCTATTGTGAGCGCAGAAAGCGCTCATTTAGGAATCCAGGCTCGCTGTGACACATCGATGGGCATATTTACTATTACTTACCAGTCTGGCAGGGTTCCGCGATGGTGTGCGGGACTTTCGCCTAAAATGTTTGGCTTCTCTCGTAAAAGAAGTTCCGGCGCAGTAGCTATCTTTTGGGACTTGGAAAAATTTTAAGTCCCAAAAAGTTAATTAACTGTACATGTGCCGGGACTTAACTTCAGGGAGAGAGAGACGCAGAGCGCAGGACAGGTGAGTTTTTAACTCTTTCTTTACTTTTTTTCTCTTCTTTTTTTTTTTTTGGGGGGGTCTGTTTTTCCCACTGGAATCACCAATGGTGTTCCTTATTCATATGAACTGGACCTCTGGACCTCTGGACCTTGTGAATAATTATGACCCTAGAAAACCGTAGTTTACATCTGGGACCTCTTGTATTACTACATTAATATTACTGATTAGAGAGGTCACTGATGAGTCAATGATGTGAAAACAGGCCAATTTTAAGCTTGCACTTTCTATTGTCAGAGAAGTAGAATTAGATCAACAGCTGGTACACAGAAGTGATTTTGATGATGTTAGGGGTCTGGATGTTTAGGCCTAGTTAACGGCACAAGACCTGGCAGAGCTACCAGAACAATACCAGAACAGTCTTTCCTCTTGGTACCAATATATTGGATGACCTGTCATGAATAATGCATAAAAATAGTATGGAATAGGGATAAAAATGCGCATAAACCTATAAGCTGCTGTAAACACCTCCTGGGGATGTCTCGTTCCCCACAAAAATAGAAATAAAACAATACAATTAGAAGGAGTTATAAGCGCTAAGGTATACCATCAGAGGGATGTGTCAGAATAAACTAATCACTAAAATTATTAAGTAATACAATAAATAAAATTCATGAAGTGATGTCCAGAGGATCCATTCCTGGGATGGTGACCCGTACCCCTCACGGTGAATGAGGAAAAGTAAAATAAGATAAAAAAGATATTTATTAGTAACACAAAAAATGTATTACATTTTTTGTGATACTAATAAATATCTTTTATCTCCCAGGAATGGATCCTCTGGACATCACTTCATGAATTTTATTTATTGTATTACTTAATAATTTTAGTGATTAGTTTATTCTGACATTTCCCTCTGATGATATACCTTAGCACTTATAACTCCTTCTACTTGTATTGTTTTATGTCATGAATAATGGACACAACTCCACAATATCTTCCTCACTTATGACAGACCTCAACAAAACCTGTCTGAACATCATATGGTTTCAAAAGCCTTGTTCCATGCTGCCTATTCTGAAACTTAATGCCTGTTCTGACCTTGAGTTTTGTAGTGTTTGTAATAATGCCCCCGTCTTATTGGTTGTTTGTTATAGCCATATTGGACAGTGACTATAGCCAGTAACACAATACTTGTGATATAAGTTTTTTGGGCCGATCAGGCATGCTTGATCTATCCAACCAAATGACTTTGAAGCAGTTATTAGCACTATTTATCCTCTTACCACTCTGGTTGACCTTTAGCTTCTTTTAATCCAACTAATACTGTCAAACTGCTTCTCCTTAACTAAAATAACTCCAACTAAGCAATTTAGTAAAAATGAATAGTCAAATATTTCTTCATTCATAAATTCAGAAGTATCAGTATCGACCAAGGCAGATGAAAATAAATAAAATAATAATTATATTTTAGGACAAATAAATGATATCACTTATTCAATGTTGAGAGAACATTTAAAGACGCAAACCATGTTGTTTTACACTGTTTCCAAGAGATATGTGATCTGACAGGAGGCAAGAAGACACCTGTGTAGAACTTGCATGTCAGGTATGCTGTAGTGTACACATCAACAAGTACTTTCTCTCTCCAGACACGCAGCTCGGTGATTCAGTCCCTGGAAATCTGGAACATTTGTTCAAGGTTTGGCACCTCAATAATAAAGGGATTTGTAGAGGTATCATATGACTGCAGTTTCTTGCCCTTTTGATTATTTTCTAAAATGAAGCTAATAAACTGAACACTCCTTACTTTACCTGCAGACAGAGTAATGCATAGTTCAGATACTATTATATATTTATAAAGGTATTTTATAATATTATATCATTATATTATGATTCTGATAAAAGGTGTTTGTATATTACATCATAATGATTCTCATAGGGATGTGTTATTGTTTGGAACTGGGTGCCCTATGTGGTAACACTACTTCAGTATTCTAATTCAGTCTTTGATGCGCACTAACCATTGGTGTCATGAGACTGTACCCTGACTTCCATGTTTTTACCGAACACATGTCAGTCACCTTTCTTCTGTGTGGACTTCAGGTCACTTATGCTGCCATAAGGCATAAGGACCAGTGGTCCGTACGACCACTGATCTCCACACAAGCATTAAAACTAAGTTCCGTGCACTGGAGATCCATAGCGATACATCTGGAATGCGCATAGCCAGATATTTACCCCATTTCTGCCATCAGCATGCGGAAGTCGGGAGACTTTATTAAGTATGAATCTGGCCCATGCTTATAACTAACAGAGGGCATGGAGGCAATCATTTTTGGTTTAGAAACAACAAGCAGGAGACAGACCTCTGATTTTTAAGGCCATAAGCACCCAGAGTACAAGATTTGAAGGCATCTGCAAGCACTGCATTAGCCGCATGTGTGTGTGTGCACATGTGCAGTACAAGAAACAGGCACGATGGGGCGAATCAGGGCCGGTGCTAGAGTGCACCCCCCCCCTGCAAAATTTAAATTTAACTTCAGTTTAACAACTTAATATTTGATACAAGTGACCATCCTAGATTATAGTAAGCATCATAAAACACAATCTTGTAACCACAATAAAAGAAAGCAAATTGCTTCTTAAGTGCATAGTACTATTTAGTAGAAATATTTATGCTATCTACATACCAATGGTATATAGATTAAGTATGTGTGGTCTTTAAAGAGCACAGCAGCCTCTGACCAGATTTAAGAAGAGTGGGAGGGGGGAAGGTATGGTAATGAGCCAGGAAGGGCGAGGTAGGGGAAAGACCAGTCATAGTCTCCTTCTTAAGAAGGAGAATACGAATAGGAACTTAGGGAAGCCCTAGGGCACTCTTAAGTTAAGGTTCGTAAAAAAAGTGGATTGTGACGGGGGAGGAAGCTTTAAGATAGGTGCAGATACATGCTGATCAGCACCTTCTTAAAACTTGCTTAAGCTTAAATCAGGTAGAACTACAAGCATCAGCATGCCCATGGATGCCAGGGCATGCGGCACCATGCCCTGCCATCCAGGGACCGCTGAGCAGCTGCTAGGTAAAAAAAAAATCCTTCACTGAACGCCGCAAATTACTTCCTGCTAGCAGGAAGTGCCTGCGCTACTGAGGCTATTACCCAGTGCCTGAAGTATCGTGAGAACGTGATTTCAGGCACTGGGTAATAGCCTCTCAGAAGCGCCGGGCACCTCCTGCTAGCAGGAGGTGATTTGCGGCGTTTAGAAACTGTTTTTTTTTCTCCCGTTAATTTTTTTACTTCGCTGTCTGCTGTTTTAGCGCAGCGTAAAAAAAAACCAATTGAATTAGGGTGCGTCGTATTTTTTCCAACGCAAATTTTTTTTTAAATACCGCCTGTAATTGAATCAGGCCCTATATATCTCATCATTCATGTATCTCCCGCTTTCCAGTATTCCCAATTATTTCTCTCCAGCCTCCTAATATTCCCCATCATGTGTTTTAAGCTCCCAGTATTCCCCATTCATGTCTCTCCAGGTCCTAGTATTTTCCATAATATGTCTCCAGTCTCCCCAATATTCCCCATCTTGTCTCTCCAGCTCCGAGTATTCCCCATTTATGTGTCTCCAGTCACCCCAGTATTCCCTATCATGTGTATCCAGCTCCCAGAGTTTCCCATCATGTCCCTCCAGATCCCAGTATTCCCCATTAATGTCTCCAGCTCCCAGTATTCCCCAACATGTGTCTCCAGCTCCCATTATTTCCTATCATGTGTCTCCAGCTCCCAGTATGCCCCATCCTGTGTCTCCAGCTTTCTGTATTCCCTATTCATGTGTCTCCAGCCTCCCAATATTCCCCATCATGTTTCTCTAGCTCCCAGTATTCCCCTTTTATGTATCTCCAGCTCTCGGTATTCTCCATCATGTCCCTTTAGCCTCCCCAGTATTCCCCATAATTTCTATTCAGTCTGCCCAGTATTCCCCATCATGTATCTCCAGCTCCCAGTATTCTCAATTCATGTCTCTCCAGCCTCCCAATATTCCCCATTCATGTCTCTCCAGCTCCGAGTATTCTCCTTCATGTCTCTGCAGCCTCCCCAGTATTTCCCATCATGTCTCTTCAGCTCCCAGTATTCCCCATCATGTGTCTCCAACTCCCAGTATGCCCCATCATGTGTCTCCAGCTCCCAGTAATCACCATCATGTGTCTAAAGCTCCCAGTGTTTCATCACATCATGACTTTACAAAATAATTTACATACAAATGTTTTCTGTCATTTATTTAATGTATTGATTTGTATACTAGTTCAAAGATCCTAGTTTTGTAAGCTATCCACTATGTTGGCAAACCTAAAACTGCTTTGCCAAAAACTGACTAAGCTGGCAATGATTCCTGCCACCTCCATTTATCATGGTTCCTCCCTGATGCATGGGAATACTTGTTAATTATTTAGTTTAAGTAAATGAACCATTAAATTGAATTAAAGTGATGTAATGCAATTTAATTTATTTTACTGCCTCATTATAGTTAATTTAATTATATTTGGAAATATTGAGTTCATTTATTTTAGTACAAGGTCAGAAAGGAGTGGAGAAGTATAAAGGCTGCCGTGGAAGAATCAGGAGAAAATTACTGTTCATGGATTCTCTTCTCTTAGAACAATCCACGGATGGCAACCCTTTAAACGTTAGGAAAGGCAAGCAGTGGTTGGGAAATAGGCTCATTTAGTTGTCCCTACAGATCAGCATTAGGAATGTGTTAACTGACTACAAAAGGATTTACAACGAAAAAGTCTCTGCTGATATGTTGTATAAATGAGTAAGGCTGCCATAGATTGGCACTTCTATCGCAGCAGGTGGTGGCCTGATAAACAGGGCAATTTCCCGCTAGGGAAAGGTCCCGTTATCGGCGCCATACACCTCTCCTGCTGGGACCAATAATCGTAGCAGAAGAGGAAGGCACTTGCAGAAAAAGGAGACTTTCAGTGAGCTGATTAGTGGTTAGCGCACCATATAAATGATGTCCAAAGATCAAATAATCATACCAGAACGTTTGATAGGAATACCTGGTAATTGTATGATCAGGCCAGTTATCGCTCTAGTGTATAACCAGCTTAACGCTGCAGCTTTATGAATAGATCTTATATATCCCCAGGAAATTAATCTACTAGACTCCATCCCTGGAGCACATGGGCAGATACCTTCCTTTTTACAGCTGTGTTACTCCTTTGTCAGGTAAAGACCAAGGAGTAGCGTCAGTTGTATAGCATCACTTTCAGCTCATTCCCAGGTGTATATAAGGTTTTCCCTGACCTCCTCACTTTGCCTGTTCATGAAGTCAGTTACTTGGTTCTCCAGCCATTTGTTGTGTGTTTAATAGGCTCTCTTTACTTGTTACTGAAATGACCTGTTTATCATTATGTGCTTTATGACTGGCTCTACTGGGAGCATGTCTCATAATCAGCTTTGTCAATATCAGTGCATATGGGTTTGCTATTTGTCTGCCTCCATGAGCACTATGGTCCGGGCTCACAGTTACGTAGTTTTCGTCTTGCGTACGTTGTTTTAAGAATTGAGCTACTATGCACGTGTAGTAGCTTATTTACGCTATCTACGTACCATTTCTGTCTTTAGACCGCGCTTACGCAATCTATGTACAGAAATGGTACGTAGATAGCGTATATAAGCTGCTTTGCATGCGTAGTATCTCAATTCTTAAAGCAGCGCACGTAAGACGAAAACTACATAACTGTCAATCCAGACCTATGATATAAACTCACTACAAAGTGAGCATAAAAAAGTTTATTTTTCTATAGTTTGGGTACATATTTAATAAAAGATGTGTTGATCCTGTTTACAGACGTCATAAGTTGTCTCTGTTCCATAACCAGAGTTGGTCTTTTTGTTATTAAAGCATTCTGAGTAATCCACCATGAATTGATTTGTAACTTTCCGTTATATATTATCTATTCTATAACAGTTGCTTTTTGTTCAAAATTCTATAAATGATTATATGAAAGCTTATAATGTTGGACTGCAAATCACAATAAACAGTGGCTGCTATTGTACGGAATTGGTGATCCACAACCCTGCATGTAGGAGAGCAGGACACCCCCCATCCCCCTAATCTCTTACATGTGTATTGGAGATCCACCAGCAGGACCCTACCCAAGTATTCTGCATGGAAACCCTTCCATGTGGAATTTTGAATTGTACTTAAGGGCTCAGACAAGCTTCTACTGTACATTATACCTGCTTCTGCCCACCCCCATGTGTATCTCTTACTGCGGGGGGAGGGGCTGATATCCGCATCGGTCAGCTGCGTGCCCTTGTGGGTATAATGGTACTGCGCATGCACCATTTTCCAGCAGATTTCCGGAAGTCTGCCAGAGTAATTGTAATTGTGAGTCCAGCCCTTTGATGTTAATCATTTCAATATACCGTCAAGGCAGAATATTTGCTCTGTTTAAACTATAAGAATGATAGATTTTGTAAATAGTAAAAAGTCAGATAAGAAAGATCAGACATATGACATCTAAGGGATTTCCTGCGTATATAAGAAACTGGACACATCTGGAGACCTGGACAGAAGTCAAAAACTTTACTAGGAATGAAGCGGCGCGTACAACGTCTTGGATGGTTTAATGGGGTTATCCAGATAGAAGAGCACAGGATGTTCTGATAGAGCCATGTAACCATCTGGCACGGTACTGATATGTATCTGCTGAGCTGTACTATCTACTTGCTTTAATAGTACTTTCACCTCAATAATATAAAAAATACATTGCTTAAAATAACTACACATAGTAACATAAACTGCTTTGAGAAATCCTGAAACTGGGAAAAAGATATTGTCCATAGACACCAGTTTTAAGACTGTTGTAATAACTGTAACGATTGGAATATAGTCATTGCGAGCTGATGATCAGGGGTGGATTCAGTTTGGGGAGATTGTGTAATCGCTGACTAGGTGACAGTTTAGGGTTTTTGCTCCTCCTGGCTGTCAGTGGGAGCCTGTGAGGAGGAATGATAATGCTCAGCTGTCAATTAAACTTGTAATCCTACCCCTGGCATCTATGGGGTCAAGTGTAAGTAGAAATACTCCCATACTATATTTAGGTCAGTGCCAGACTGTAATGTGTTGCCCACTTTGGTCACTAGGTGCCATCTGCCTACATTGCCTATAATCTATGAATCAAAAGCATTTTTCGGATGCTTATTTCTGGCCATAGACTTTGAAAAGAATTCAAAAACACTACTCTCAAAAAGAACTTCAAAAAAGGTGTCACAGAACATACCCAGAAAAGGAAAATACTAACCTGAAAGGTAGTTGTTATGAGGAATAGCCTCCCATTAGAGATAGTAAAGGCTAATACAATAGAGCCAAAACACAATCAGGATCTGGAAAAAGAGCGGGCGGCCCGAAACGCGTCGATCATTTACCTTAGCAGTGGCAGTGACGGCTTCAACCCAGGATGGACGGAGCAGCAGTTGGCGGTTGAGTTATCCACACAGAGCCCGGGACTTTTTTTACCATCAGGAGGACTCACATCTGACATGCTACATTCCACTCTAATCGGGGTATGAACCGCAATCTGCCCTTTGCATATTAATGTGTTTTTTAAGTGTTCCTACTAATAAATGTGTACTTTTTCTTCATTCTCATCTTCTTTGTGCTGAATAAATGAATTGAGGAAGAGACACCACGGACATTGGAATTTTATTACTACCTTAAAAGGCACTTTGTTATTTATAGTTTTATTATAATTGCCAACATCACAGTAGTGTTTACCCTTGGCGCTGATCTCAGTCCCAGCTTTTCAATTATAAATCTTAAATAAAAAACACAGAAAAGAAAAGCTAAAGCTCAAATAGGATCTAGGGTCATCTTGTGTGTTATAAAAGAGGGCCAAGTGGTTATAATCTACATTCAAATTCGCAATTTTTATAGCAAAGGTTAATAGTAGACATACTGATCTTTTCTATTATTACTCATCATTAAATGGTCACATAGAATCACACGCTGTGTAAATTTCACACAATGCTAAATATATAAACTATTTCATGAATGACTAAGGGCCTGATCCAGAGCTACGAAAAATCGCACGACGGGCGAATGCGAACGTACGCTCGGGCGTATCAACCTACACGCCCCTAGCACTCCCATAGTAAAGTCCCTGCTTACGGCGGCTATACCCTACACTGGGTACGACCGTCGGCCGTACGAAAATTCGCAGAAAATACGCTGAGAAAATACGCTTAGCACGCCCATACTGTACAATTTAAATGGCTATCCCCGCCTCCCTGTAGTAAAACGGGCGCCCAGCCGACCATCGTAAAAAAAATACGCCCAGCGAGCGAAAAATACGCTAACGATACGCCCGCTATTCGCTCATGACGCTCGGGCGACCGGAAGCTGTCATACTGGGCATGCGCATTGCGAATTTTTTGACGAAAATTCGCATACGCTCGTCGTACGCTCGCTTGCGAGCGTTGCTCTGGATCAGGCCCTAAGTCTCAATAAATATGCCAATTCATACACACACACACACACACACACAATTACCGGCAGCTCTGGGATCTTTTTTTTTACCTTCTATTCTGACATTGTTACATTATTTGATCAGTAAAATTGGGAGATTTGACAGATTCAACCAAACGTGATGTAATTTTACATGATATAGAATGATGTATGATGTTGCATCATGCACATTGACATGATATTGTTCCAAATACTTGTTTAACATTTGATTTTAGCAATATTTGCGTCAAAAAGCTGTATTGTGTACCTAGTTGAAGACTCAAACACCTATTCTGCCAGGAAGTACCAAGGCCAATGACTTGCACGATACCCAGCATTAAGCCTGCGTGCATTAGTGTAAAATTATACCCATAAAATAAATGATAATTTGTTGTTTTCTCTTTAGGAAAAAAGAAGGTGGCTAAAAATGCACCTTTTTAGCCAATTTCTCTTTTCTTATATGTTCTTTTTAGGGGTGTTGGTAGACCGTCTCGTGTCATAAGAGGCAGCAGGGGTTTTATTTAGCTATTCCTCTATTAGTGTCTTTTGCTGTTTTCTGACTACATTTTCTTTTACAATAATGATTATTGGGGTATTTATTTAATCACTTAAAATTATATTGTTTCTCAATGGATAGCCATAGAGTCAGAGTCACTGGGATGCCCGGCAGCAATCGCCCCTTGGATAACCCCCCCTGCCAAAACTCAACCATCCCACAATAACCCCAACGTTGAGGGCCCCTTCCCCTTCTACTTTACAATCATTTATTGCAAACCCCCAATTCATTCCCAGAATGGAGCCATCCGCACTGGGCACATGGCGGTCTGTAGGATTGTTCAGGATAGGCCAGCTGGTCCAGGGTGGAAAGATTTGAACCTATAATTCCTTGCAAGAGCAATATGCGTTACCTCACTCTGAATTTCGGGTATTTCTACAACATTTTATTTCATCCAGAGCCCAACGTGCCTCCTGGCACTCTCTCGCCCCAAATCCCCTTTTGAGCTATTATGTCAATCAACGGAGAGACCACCACATACGATTTCACACTTATATAAGCAGCTCCTAAGAGAAACCATACCCACACTGCCATCATTTACACAGCTCTGGGAACAGGACCTTAAACAAGTTATAGATACACAGAAATGGAAGGAAATCTTCCAGCGCTCCCTTACCTGTTCCGGTACAACCGATTTGATTGAACGGAACTATAAACTACTAAGTAGATGGTATCGTTGCCCAGTAACACTCTGCAGAATGTACCCGACCTTAGGTGATTTATGTTGGCAATGTGGGGTGGATAAGGGATCCCTGTACCATATCTGGTGGGAATGCTCGTCTCTGAGAGGATTCTGGAATTCGGTGGTGGGGCTGGCAGAGGAAATCTTGGAGCAGCCGGTCCCTGACGACCCTCTATTTTGGCTATTAAATTGGTCCCCAGCACCCCTTTCCTCATTCAAGTGTTCACTTTTGAGCTTTTTGAACCTAGCGGCTAAAGCGGTGATCCCCTCCCTCTGGCGATCCCCTTCTCCTCCCACAATACGCAGCTGGTTTCAAAAAAATCGACTATTATACATCCTTGGACAATATACAAGCAGATATTGATCAAACTTATGAGAAATATAGAGACACTTGATTTTATTGACATGAATTTAAGACAAAGGAGACATATAGGACTATAATGAACAGCCAACAAACTTAGACATGTCCCCCAAGCCTACAAAGAACCCCTTTGTGGCCAATGTTAGATTGTGAGAGGCAGACTGAGACCAATCTTTGCCTCCGTTGAGCTACCAGGTAATTGTGGATACACTCCATAAAATTTTTAATTTTTTTAACACTTTTCCGACTCTGAAGCACCAAAAATGACTGCATTACCTACAACTAGACCTAGGTCTACAGCTCTGTGGCCTGAACCCCCCTCCCCTCCCCAATCCCTTCCTTTCCGGTCTTAACTTAAGTAAGTGTTATGACAACTCTATATTTAATTAGGAGACTCTCATGGATAGGCGACAGGCGAGGAAGTTCTCTTTAACAGTTTAGATGCAAGATAGAAGTGTGCAATAGCTTCCCGCTATGTCTCCTTGTTAATGTTATTGCTATGTTTTAAATTCTGTAATTTGCCTGTTTCCATGACAGTTGAAATGTAATACATGTATCAATGCAGACTTAAGATTTTTTGTCAAAGATGTATGTATGGATCTTTTGTTGTTGTTCTACTTCATTAAAAACAGATACAATAAAAAAAATTATATTGTTTCTCATGGGGATGAAAACTTTTTCTTAGAGATCTTTTTCCTAGGATGTTGTTGATATCAACATACTTAGCGTGATATTGAAGAGCTACAACTATAACAGATAGATGACATGATGACATGTTCTAAACAATTTTCAGCATGAATTACATTCCCATAAATAAGAGTCAGTGTGCTGTGAATATTTCATTCCTACTCTTAGAGCCAGCACAAAAATGTGACATTAACTTTCAGAATAGGACAATAACATTAATATAATTACAGTAAAGTCCTATAGGCGTGTGAGTGTTACATACAATAACATATTTCCTTCTGCAAGCTTAAAAAAAATATGGGCATTCATGATCTAAAGAAAAATCTATTTAATTTCTACCCAAGCATAATGTTGTCAGTACATAGCTGTGTCCCGTGTATCTATGATTAGAATGTGTTATAGCCATGAAAATCCAACATAAAAAAAATAATATTTATTTTGGTTTATCGGGTTCTGTACATATGCCTTCCTTTAATGTTAATTTTGGTTCTATAAAGTATGTTTGTATGATTGCAGTAATACTTTAGTAAAGAAAAAAGTTAATTTTGTATTTATGCCCCTTTCCTTTAAAAGTCATTGGTAGTGGAGGATTCCAAACCCAGGACAGCGGATTATGTTTCCAGTTCCATAGAGTTAATAATACTACCTATTAAATTGCAATGCCACTTATATTTCTGGACGAATGGGCCTAAGGGGATTTTTTTTATAGTGTGGCTTTGCAATCCTGGCATGCTTTTCCCATATTTTCTATCTGTTTATAAATCATGGGATTTACTAGCTGTTGTTTTATTATGGAAAATAAACACAGCAAAATCACTATAAAGTAGCGATTTCAAAAATATATTGCTATCAAATCATTGTCACGAGTTTTCCATTCAAAGAGTGCTAATCGCTATAATGTGCCAGATTTACTGGGCTGTTGTTTTTAATGCTGGCCTGGATACAATGAATGTTGACAACAACTGCTATCACTGTCCTTTTTGGAATCCAGGTGGGGGGGGGGGTGAGAGGGGCTAGGGTGAAAATACACCACAAGCCTAGGACTGCAAGTGCTACTGCTGGGTTAAAAAAATAGGGAACACTTCATTACAGTTATTTATTTATTAAATTCAGTTATTTCACTAAATAGTACATTTCCGTGGTCTTAAACAATACGCAGTCAGCATTTATTTCATTTTTTAAAATTATTTATTATCTGTTACCATGATTTTAGCTAGCACCATCCTATTACATAGCACTACCTACCCGGTTGTGTCTTATAGTCTAAATTACCTGACTGACAGTCACAGATTAGGGTGTAGGAGAAAAGGGAAAACCTGTAGGACACCCATCACATATTTATAACCTCAGCGCTGCGTGACAGAAGATAAAAAGTAATGGTTAACGGCGCTTATCACATATATGGGACAGCGCAGCTGACCTAAACAGGAACCCACCTGCTATAAAAAGTAAACTAAAGAGAACAAATGGTAGCGCAGAAGCCCACAAATGCTGGTAAATTTAGGCAAACTGCGGTGGCTGAATGAAATAGCAACAACGCTGATAGATAAGAGTTTGTTTTAATGAAATAAAATAGTAAAAAATAATGTATTACACATATAAAAAATAAATCAAGTACATGAATTACATTAAAAAGGCAAGAGAGGAAAACTGTTATCTTGCATCTCGGCGGCAGCACGTAAAGCTATCCTCCAATCCTGGCTGCAGTCTCGTCCTCCTACAATGTCCTTGTTCAGAGAAAAACTTTTGTACCTATTCAAAATGGACTGGTTGGAGACCTCCCTCCAGAAGGAGCAGAGGGTTGAGAAATTTTTCCAGTCATGGGGCAGTTTTATCAATATCCTTTCAGAGGAGGTTAAAAAGAGAGTTTGGGATATATTGGTTTGAGCTGCAAATCCACTTTAATGATCCTCCTCTGGTTCTGGAGCCATAGCTTAGTGCGTGGTGGGGACCCCTGAGTGCACACAATCTGTAATCTTCATAGAGATTATTTCTTCTTTCTGTCTCATAGCTATATTATGATACTGTTTTGACAAATGTTGGAGAATCTGTATTCTATGCTTGTTGAAGATGTGAATTTGAATACATGTTTCAATAAAAAATGTTTAAAAAAAAATAAAAATATTCATTATTTACATATAGGAAGATGCGCTAGAAAATAACGTCAGATTCTCGACAGGTTTAATTAAAAATAGAAAAATGAATCAAATGACCATATATATTCTTATAAAGCCACCAATAAAACAGCAGCCAAATATAATGCAGCAAAAAGGGCTTATTTCAAATATTCACAATCAGAATATACTTATGCAAGGACTAGATCGGGATGCTATCCGTGTGTCCGTGCCTATCCATAAACTGATAAGTATTGCATATACTACCTTATCCAGTTCACTGTAGTCTCTCTTGCCTTTTTAATGTCATTCATGTACTTGATTCATTTTTTATATGTGTAATACCTTATTTTTTACTATTTTATTTCATTAAAACAAACTCTTATCTATCAGCGTTGTTGCTATTTCATTCAGCCACCGCAGTTTGCCTAAATTTACCAGCATTTGTGGGCTTCTGCGCTACCATTTGTTCTCTTTAGCTGCGTGACAGAAGGACAACCCACTTGAGTCACATGCTGACCATGGTCCCTTATGTCTAAAGGGTGATAGGGGTATTCCCAAATAGTCTGGTAGAAATATACACAAGTGCAGGGTTACACATACAGTCACATTAACAGCGCTTTTCTGCAGTTTGTGGTAAAAAGGTCCCTCTATCCACCACTCATTAAATCCATTGTTTTCAATAGCCAGGATATGTTCAGACATGAAAATTGCTGAGAAAATGGCTCGCAATTAATAGAAGATTGCTCATGTCCATCAAGACATCAGAGAGCTACAGTACACAGGTGCTATTGTGTTACAGTAAGAACACCTTCATTGTTTTACCACCAGTAAATGTCATTCAAACAAGAAGTAAAAATACAGATAAATAATAGGCGTCTGTGCATGCACTTAATATACAGTTTAGATGTGATCTACAAACAGCTATGTATAGGACATGGGACCTGATCCTCACCTCTGCACAGAGGTCTGTTAGTCCCCTCTAACGTACAGAGTTCTGGATAAGTTCTCTGCATGGATCTGCATCTGTCTGAATGCAGATCCATGCAGAAGTGCCTACCGCGTCTCACTTGCCATGATCCCTGCCCCGACACCCCATCGGACAGATCTCTGAGCATATAGACGTTCCATACACTATGAGGTCCATAGGGTAACATCTAGCATGTGAACCACCAGATAAACACCTGATTTCTGCAGGCAGCTTGAGGAAGTCAGGTGTTGTTCCTTATTCAGGATCAGGCCCATGTGTTTTCCTGCTTTCATGTGTTTCATTGTGTCCAGAAGTATACTGTGTGGAGATTTTGCCATTCATTTCAAGGCCCTTCTTAACTGTGAATCTGGTCCCAGGTCACCCCAGCTCCCAGTATCCCCCATCATGCCTCTCCTGCTACCAGGTCATTGAAGAGGCATTTATAGGATATCTTCAGATAATTATTTTATTTGACATGTTTGTTTGACAGCACAGAAAATAAAACCTGGCACTGACCGTCACAGAAGTAATTATAAGAAAAACTACTCACACATATTTAATGGTCATAATCAAGAGGTATACTTCAAGCATTTGTTTTCTTTCACTGACAGTCTTCCTGTTTCAGTCTCACTGGGATTTGTTCAGATTTATAATCCAAAATAGGAAGCCAAAACAGTCACAGATAAAATATGCTCCAGTTTTCCTAAATGGAAACACAAACAAGATTTCCAAACATAATCCAAGCAAGACGTTCTTGTTATAATCCACTGAAAATAAAAATAATTACAAAATCCCCTCCTATATATCCATTTTTATGTTTCAAAGGTGTGTTCGTTCCCTGTACTACCTGTCCAGAGTTCCTGCTCACAGAACTCAGGAGAAGTTTGGATAGGGAGTACAAATTTCCAGTGCCTTGTATGCGTAGCACCAAAATACTGCTATAGCCTAATTCAGAGACTTAAGGTGGGAACACACTGCAGCTTCTTCTGATGATAATCATGCAGATCATATGAACAAAAGAGAGTCTCACCAGATAACTTACTAGTGTGTACTGTACAATGAAACTACAGAATCATCTGAAACAGCATCTGATCATTTGATGAGATTTTTGGGGGCTCCTAATTTTTTGCGATCAACAAGGTCCCGATGTCTGTAGCAAACCTCAGTGTACACTGACATGATCGTCACTGCATCAATTCCCATTCATTTTTCTGCATAGCACCACCAAGTGGGCAACCATATCATTGCAGCAATTTTAACAGTTTGTGAAATGATCCACAGGTAACTAGAGAGCAGTGTGTATGGAGGACAAAGTTAAATAAGCAAATCAGGACTAGAATTGTTCCTACCGATCAGACAAGATGTCGAATCATCAGTAAAAACTTCAGTGTTTACCCTAATGAAAGTGGGATCAGAAGTAAAAATCACATTTGTGGGTCACCATAAGTAAAACAAACAAACACAAAGGGCTCTATTTATGGACAGCGCATAAATCTGGGGAGTGATAGTGATCCAGACTCGCTTATCATCGCAGCGAGCCTGAACACTTCACTACCCAGATTTATAAAAACTTACCTTCATCGTGAAGACTCACGATGTCCGGTGAGTGTTTCCACTGCATCCCCGGCGCTTCACTCGTATGTGAAGCGTCGACGATGCAGTAAAATAGTCGTGAATGGGCC
>WWET01006610.1:2273-14104 GCA_011038615.1 Limnodynastes dumerilii
GGAGGCATATTATGGGGAATATTGGGGGGAGGAGGGGAATTGGAGGCATATTATGGGGAATACTGGGGTGAGGGAGGGTAACTGGAGGCATATTATGGGAAATACTGGGGGGGGGACTGGAGAGAAATTGGAGGCATTTTATAGGGAATACTGCGGGGTGAAGGTGGGGAACTGGAGGCATATTATGGGGAATATTGGGGGGGAGGGGAATTGGAGGCATATTATGGGGAATACTGGGGGGAGAGAGGGAACTGAAGGCATATGAGGGGGAAGACTAGTGGGGCTGGAGTCATATGGGACCGTATTCAGATTTAATAACGGCAGGTCACTTACGCACACAAGTGACCTGCGTTCACTGGAGGGCGCATGCACTATTGTAACCCTAGCGTATAAACAATCGGACGGAACTTTGTGGTTTGGGCTGTGCTTCCCTTCCGCCCGCTAAAGCATGGTAAGTGTACAGTATGGGAGGGGGCTACCTCACAGTAGCGGATCAGTGGTCGTACGGACTGCTGACCCGCACGTTTGAGTTAATGCAGGCTTATGGCAGAAACATGATAGGAAAAATGATGAGCTGCAGAGACATGATGCGGATACTGAGGGCTGCAGAGACATTATGGGGATACTGATGGCTGTAGAGACATGATGGGAAACTGAGGGCTGCAGAGAAATGATGAGGAAATTGATGGTCTGCAGAGACATGATGGGGAAATTGATGGGCTACAGAGACATGATGGGGATACTGAGGGCTGCAGAGACAATATGGGGATTCTGAGGGCTGCAGAGATATGATGGAGAATACTGGGGCTGCAGAGACATGATGGGAATATTGGGAGACTGGAGATACATAAGGAGGAGTACATGTAAGGGGGAGAGACTGGATGAATATATACACTGTACACACACACAAACTGGATAACTAAGTGCTTACAAGGCTGTGCTTTTATTGTATTTTTGTTACAAATGTTTTCTGTTTTGTGACTGTTTTTAACTGCATTCAGGTTACACGAATGTTGAATTTATTGTACAGTGGTCGGAAGGATGCAGTCTGTATTGTAAGGTGACCTGTATGGTATAGCGGTCACTAGGATAATGTCTGTAAGGTATGCGCCCCTAAGATATATAGTCTGTATTGTATTGCAGTTTTTAGGATGAAATTGGATTTGTATAGTGGAGACTAGAATACTGCCTGTCTTGTATACATTTGCTTTCTTTTATTGTAGCTACAAGATTGTGTTTTATGATGATTACATGGATACTATACTCTAGAAACTCTAATGACAAATTGTTAAACAGGTAGGCGCAAATTTAAAGTTTGCAGGGAGGCGCCCATGCTGTACACTTTAAATACAAACCCCCGCCTACATAGCGTATTTCAAATGTATTTTAGATTCACATAAAATTGGCACGCCCACACGTAAGGATTTACGTGACACATACGTGAATGGCCCATACGTTCACATTTACGCTACGTTACGGAGCGTATTTGCTATGGTGTGCATGCGCAGTACATACTAAAAGGCGATTTTACATCTCCGCCACGCGTAAATTCACTCACAAGCGTTGTTCTGGATCTGGCCCAATATTGGTAAACCATAAATGTTCTCAGAGGCAATTGGGAAGTTCCCATTTTTAAGAGGCCACCAGTTAGCATACCTTCAGTCCCAGCACTATGCCAGTTCAATCTCGACTCCTAATGGCGGTATATAAGAAATACACTTGACTCATCACTTCAAAATCTTTGACCTTAAGAAAAGCAATTTATGTACATTATAAACTGTTGCAAATCCCTATTGAGTATGAGTCAACTATATGTGGACTTGCCAAATTGTCCCGGTCTTTTCCCTCTCTTCTAACCTGCCTGAATTTCATAGCCTGGATTTCTAAGCATTGGTTTTCAAAGCATATTGGAGTTGTAGGCCACCAGTTAGCATACCTTCAGTCCCAGCACTATGCCAGTTCAATCTCGACTCCTAATAGCGGTATATAAGAAATACACTTGACTCATCACTTCAAAATCTTTGACCTTAAGAAAAGCTATTTATGTACATAATAAACTGTTGCAAATCCCTATTGAGTATGAGTCAACTATATCCGGACTTGCCAAATTGTCCCGGTCTTTTCCCTCTCTTCTTAAGATGATCTTCTTAAGACCCTCCATTATTTCAGGAGGACTTTGCCATCTTTCCAATATCTCAAGATGTTTTTGAAACTCTTTCATCACACTTACTACTACCTTACTACTACCCTCTCTGTTTATGCCAGGTATATGTGTGTGTGTGTGTGTGTGTAGGTAGGTATTAATGTGTGTATGTATGAATGTATGTGTAATATACATAAGCGTTAATAATAACTATTTTTTTCTACACATACTAACAGAAAACAGAAGAAAAAATGTGTAAAATCCTTGAGTATTTGGTGGCAACTATTGATTCTAAAATGTGTCAAAAATATTTTTTAAAACGTTTCTGTTTGATATGTACAGTTTGTCATTGTTATTCCATTTGTATTTTCTTATTTCCCTTCGCCTGTCCCCTTTTCCTCAGTCAACATTTGGGTTTCACTTGAGAAAGGAAATCAGATCTTGTTGACACTAGACTTAGACCTTTTTCTCCCCCTGATCAAACTTTTATTAAATATTAACATTTTTTTTACAATTATTTTATGACATTTACAATTAGAGGCGCTTCCGTTTACAGTCAGCAATACACTGTGCTACTATACACTTATACAATGTCTTTAGCCACAGATGATCTAGATTTTACTAAAAAGTGGGAAAAAATAAAAAATTCCAGATGACTGTTCCTTCTCATTGATGCAACTCTTAACTAGTTATAGATGTGAAAAAGTTAGGAAAACAGAAGATTCAATCAAGGTTTTGCAGGATAAGATTTCACATTTTAGGAACCATCCATCCTATAAAGATAAGGACAAACAAATTTCTTACAGGATGATTAAATATGAAAAATCCATTGCAGCATATAAAGATGATAAATTTCATAGGGATCAGGATGATTATAAATATGATAGGGTTCGCACTTTTAATGATCATTCACATAATAAAAACAGATTTGACTATTATAACCAAGATTTTAAACCTAGCACTGGTGTACACCACTCTTCGCATGCTGTGCAGCTTGGTAGAGCTAACTACCCCAGTGCTGGATTTGACAACTGCACGGGAAATAGTGGTGACCCTAGACCCAATCATACTGTGTCTAACAATAGAAATAGGAATGTGAATAATAAAAATAGGAATCGTATTAGGAGTTACAACCAGAACCGCAATCCCAGTAATCAACATAATAATAAGAATTTGAATCTAAACAAACCCAAATTGCAACCCACTAATTCTGTTAAAACAATTACTACTGATAGCTCGACTAATCAAGCTGAGCCAGATAGACATGATCAAACAAACACAATATCTCAAATAAATACCAATATTCCTTTAACCAATAAATATGATACTCTGTCTGATGAACAAGCATCTGGCAGATCTGATATATCATTGATCTTAAGTTCAAGTACAGCATCCCTTTTGGAAAATGTAGATAGAGCAATAGATAGATATAGGATAGTAGGTGCTATTCCTAAAACCAAACGTAATTCTGAGAGTAGATGTAATCAGGTGGAGGTTTTTTTAGACATAACCCCACACACCTTGGGAGTAAAAGAAAAACGAGAAAAAGTGGATCATTTGGAAAGAATAGTCACCCAAAAACGAGAAAGAAGCTCAGATGGAGAGGAAAGAGAGGAAATGGCTCCACAAAAAAATCCAAAAATAATCTAAATACAAATAATAGAAGTGTTGTCTTTAATCTATCAAATAAAACATTTACTGATATTGAACTTAATTTGCTACAAAGAGGCCTTAAATTTGCTCCTGCAAATAAACCTAACATCTTTGACCTCTTTATCGATTTAAATAAATATATTAGAGAATTATGTAGGAAAAAATATTTTGCCAGTAAAAAAGGGACAGACACTAAATGCTGTTTTTCAGAGGAGGATCAGAGGATTTTGGGCATTTTAGAGTCTCTACAAAATGTTGAGAGCACTAACGGGATGGATCCAATATGTGAAACAAATACACATCCTAACTTAAAGTACCTAAAAAGAAAATAAAAATTCTTCCCTACACTCTGTCTGATGAACAAGCATCTGGCAGATCTGATATATCACTGATCTTAAGTTCAAGTACCGCATCCCTTTTGGAAAATGTAGATAGAGCAATAGATAAATATAGGAAAGCAGGTGCTATTCCTAAAGCTAAATCCAACCCTGACAGTAGATGTAATCAGTTGGAGGTTTTTTTAGACATAACCCCACACACCTTGGGAGTAAAAGAAAAACGAGAAAAAGTGGATCATTTGGAAAGAAAAGTCACCCAAAAACGAGCAAGAAGCTCAGATGGAGAGGAAAGAGAGGAAGTGGCTCCACAAAACAAATCCAAAAATAATCTAAATACAATAATAGAAGTGTTGTCTTTAATCTATCAAATAAAACATTTACTGATGTTGAACTTAATTTGCTACAAAGAGGCCTTAAATTTTCTCCGTCAAATAAACCTAACATCTTTGACCTCTTAATCGATTTAGATAAATATATGAATTATGTAGGAAAAAATATTTTGCCAGTAAAAAAGAGACAGACACCAAATGCTGTCTTTCAGAGGAGGATCAGAGGATTTTGGGCATTTTAGAGTCTCTACAAAATGAGGAGAGCACTAACGTGATGGATCCAATATGTGAAACAACTACACATCCTAACCTAAAGAACCTAAAAAGAAAATTAGAATTCTTCCCCACTCAATATAAGTCCGGGGAGATTGATACTTTCTTTAAAACGACCCTTAATGATTTTAAAGTACTTTGTAACAAAATAGAAAAATTACCATTAAAAGATAATCTAACCCCCCAGAAACGTAGGTCCCTTAGAACTCTGATGGATGATGATGAAATAATAATCAAGTCAGCTGATAAAAGGGGAGGAGTTGTGATCCTCAATACATCTGATTACCTTAAGGAAGCATACCATCAGTTACAAAACCATCATGTCTATCAACCCTTACCCAACAACCCTACTGATACTTTCCAGAATGAATTAGTTTTCCTACTCGATAAAGCTTTAAGTGAAGGAATTATCACTAAAAATATATTTAATTCTCTAGTGGAACCACATCCTTTAATTCCCACCATTTATTTTCTCCCAAAGATCCTTTAATCCATTTATTTTCTCCCAAAGATCCACAAGACTCTATCCTCCCCCCCTGGACGCCCTATTATTAGTGGTATCAATTATCTTACTGCCAATCTTTCTCAATATGTAGATTCTTTTTTGCAGCCTCATGTCACTTCCCTTAGGTCTCATATTCGTGATACCATTCATTTTTTAACTCTTCTTCAATCTGTTGAATGGTCAGAGGATTTATGTTTTATTACATGTGATGTTGAGTCTCTATACAGTAACATTACCCATGACAAGGGGGTTGCTGCTATGGGAGATTTCCTGTCCTGGAATACAAATATGAGCCAATTATTACATCAGTTTATTTTGACATCCATTATGTTTATCCTCACCCACAATTATTTCATTTGTTATTCTAAATTTTATTTACAGATTTTGGGCACCGCCATGGGCACCAGATTTGCTCTGAGTTTTGCCAACCTTTATATGGGCCAACTAGAAGATCTCCTCATTTGGAATGGCCCATTCGGAGCAAACCTGGTGCTCTATGGTCACTATATTGATGATTTATTTTTTATATGGGGGATAGAGTTTTGGATTTTGTGGAGCATCTAAACAATAATGATTTTGGTTTACGTTTCACTCACTCCACTGACAAATACCATATGACTTTTCTGGATATTTAATTATCCATCAAGGATAATGAATTTATTACAGAAACTTATACCAAGGAGGTAGACACTCAAAGCTACCTTCACTTCAAAAGTAATCACCTTCCGATGTGGAAAAAGAACATACCTAAGGGACAGTTTCTAAGAATATGTAGAAACTGTACCACCAGAGATAGTTATGACAAGCAATCTAGCATCATGCTTGAGAACTTTAAAAGTCAAGGTTACCCAGAGGAGTTGCTTACCAACTCACGGGTGTTACAGCTGCCGCTGCCTCATGCAGTCGGTCAGCTGGTAAATTCTTCTCTCCCCCGGTCCCTGGGAGGTAGCTGCCGCAGTACAGGCCACGACGAGCAGCTCTTACCTTTTCCACGCTCCCCGCTCTGGCACGCGCTGCTCACTTCCTTACCGACGGCTCCCTTAGCTTCAGCGTCATAGCAACCTGCTCTGACGCCGTGGCTCTCATGTTTGGCGCGCCCCCTAGTAGCTGCTGTATTTATATCTTTCACTGGTTCTCTCCTCCTATGGCAGACCTTCCCACCTTATTTAAACCCCTTTAGGTCACTTCCTAGGCGCCGGTTATAGTTCCTGCTTGTCAGTATCTGTGACCTGCTATTTCTTGTGTGCCTAGTGCCTTGCCCTGTGCTTGCCTAGTGAATTGTTCTCTGAGTGCCCTCCTGACTTGTTCCATACCGTCCTACCTTGTGCCTTACGTGTGTCTCCTCCCTGGGTCTCCCTTCTTTTTGTACCTACCCACCTCCGTCCTCCTATACTTACCTGTCTGCTTGCGTTTGCGTTCTCTCGCTGAGAGTTCTGTGTGTTTGAGTGTGAGTTAGCCCTAGTCTGTCTAGTCCAGTATTGTGACCCTCATCTGTCCTTTGTGCCTGGTTAGTGTTTATCGTTGTCTGTTTTGAGTTGGTCCCTACCAACTCATTCTGCTCCCACTAATTGTGTTCCCTCGTTTCTATTTGGTTCACTGTCGGGTTATCCCTTTTTCCCTTTACTCTGGGCTGAGGTTCAACGGGCGCGACCAAGCTTTCAGGGCATGCCCAAGTCCATCCCCATCATCAGGGGCCCTGGTGAAGACTACCTGAAGGTAAAGACTCCGCTACCCGGCAGCCGGCTCGCTCACCCTGTCTGTCCTCCTAGTGATCACCCCGGTACTTCCCAAGGTAAACCCGGGGTATTACCCTTATCTCTCATTGACCACTCCAGTACTCCCCAGGTAAAACCGGAGTGTCATAACAATGGGATAAGGTTAGAAATATGGACAGGAGTTCTCTTCTAAATATCAATAAACGTGATGTCAATAATAGTGACATTGAAAACAATTTAAAATTCATATCAAATTTTAATTCTTACTCATCAGAAATTAGCCATATTATTAGAAAAAATTATAATATACTTAAACTGGACAGACATTTCAAACCCCTGATTCCCGAGAGACCACAAATTATTTTTTAAAAAGCCCCAAATTTACATAACAGATTAGCTCCAAGTTTTTATAAAAAGAATAAAAATGGAAAGAATGGAAGTGCCAATAACAACATAAATAGGTTTAATTTTTCAAACAATAAAATGGCCATTACAGACCAAGGTGATAATATAACATCAAATGTTTCAATTAAAGGCTTTCCACCCATTTTTTACAACTCAGGCCCCATTATGGGTACCTTCAAGTGTGGAAAATTGCAATCTATGACGTGCAAATATGTTAAACACCGTGCCACCAAATTCTCCTCTTTGATTACAAAAGAGAGTTTCAATATTACATCCTTTTTTAATTGCAGTTCCTCCTATGTAATTTACCTTATCGAGTAAAGATGCGGCCAACAATATGTAGGACGCACTACTAGACCTATCCGCACTCGATTTGGTGAACATAGGAGGAATATTTTGTCATACAAGAAAAATCATTGCCTGAGTCATCACATAGCCAATTGTGGAGGAGGAGGTCTAAATGGTGTGTTTCTCACATTTATTGAACATATCCCTGTTACATCTCGTTGGGGTGATAGGTTCAAGATGCTCTGCAGACGTGAAGCATTTTGGATATATAATTTGAGTACTCTACACCCCTATGGTCTGAATGACTGCATTGAACTAAATAACATCTGATAACATCTTGTGCAGTTATAATTATTCATTTTTCTTTTTCTTTCATTCATCATTTCTTTATTCTGTTCCATTCTTCTAATGGAGTTGACATTTTTATATTTTTTTATTATTCTTTTTTTTATTATTATTTAATTCATCCGATAACATTTTGTGTAGTTAAAATGATCTACTGTTTTTTGTATTGATTGATAACCATTATTTTTTGGGTCCACAATATATATTTTATATATTGTTTATTTATATTTTTTATTTATTATTATATATTTTTTATGATTAATTGAATATATGATGTTATTGTTGCTGCACTTATATTTATATTACTATTATGATATAATATTTAGAATTTTTTATTTCAAATGTGATTATATCCAATCCTTTATATCCTATCTTTTATTATGGTTCCTTGTTACACTATTTAAATTAGGGTATAAATAGCCCATCAATAATCCGGATACTTACCTCTGATGAAATCGCCTGTGGTGGGCAGAGAAACGCGTCAGCTGCCTTTTCAATATATGCCCCCCTTGCTGCTTACCATTGCTTAATTGTGGACATTTAACTGGACCATTTACCCTGTGGATTATATTTCCTTCTTAAACAGTATTTTTAAACTAAACACTCTGCAGAGTTTAACATCAGCTTATCTCTATCGACGGCATATTTTTCCATTCATTCTTATATTGCCCGCCCATCATTACACCATGTGACAGTGAACCTGCTGCACGAACAACAACGGAGCTGACGCTACAATCCCGCGTGGATATCTGAACCTAAAGACTGCAGTACGAGGACTATTTCCTGACATCTACCGGTAATATCTCTGTTCCACTATGTACCTACGATCTTGTGTAGTCTAGCATTCACAGTGACTATACTAATACCGGCACGCGTGATTATTGCCGCTCTCTGGCTCCCGTTTTTGTCAATATTTACAGCGTCCTGTGCAGTGGTTTTGTTTCTTATCAAAGTGGCTTTTGTTATATTTCATTCATATTCACGTGTGATCAACAAATATATAATATCATTATAAGATTACAAGTGTTTAACAAGTGTTGCATAAGTACTATTTAATATCACTATAAGATTACAATCGGAGGATATATTATAGCTATACAGGTTTTAATCCCTGTTGCTATATTGGTCCAGTGTTCAACATCACGAATATTTCAAAGATTTGCATCACCATATAAATTATTAATACCATTGTTTAGCAGCTTCACTTTCATCTTTTGTCCAGCCGGCAATCTGATCAATGTGTTTTTACTTTTTGGGCATATATTATTATTAATATTTCTTAACATACATGTTATGTGTATTTTTTATGATTAATTCTTATATTGCAATAAATTTTGTTTACTTCTTCTTACCTTTTTAGCGCCAATATACTTTTCTTTTAAATTTCTTTAGCCACATAGCTACATTAGGCCTGATCCAGACCTATGGGCGCCTTATGGCTGCCCGAGGTCTGTACGGCCACCATCATAGCGAGCGTGCACTCCCCACTAGCGGGCGTAAATCTGGACACTTACGTGTCTAGATTCCTACCCTAAAGTTTACGTTTAAATTTAAGTTTGCTGATCGTAATGGGGTGTCCCCCGCCCAGTCCCCTAATTTGCATGCCTATCTCCGCCTTTACGGCAGAGATACGGCATGTGTAAAGGGGGGGGGAGCTCCCTTTTTCGTAACAGCCGTCAGCCGTAACTATAGCTACGGCCGCCGGCCCTTACGCCGTCATATGAAGGTTGTGCGCATTTGCACAACCTTCAAAACAGGGTCATTCCCTGGGCGGCCGTAGTTCTGGATACGGCCCATTGGGCTTATCTACTGTGTGCCCTATGCTTTGTGCTGTAACTTCCAATCCAAGGGACTGTTGTGTATGCAGCCTGCTTCACTTTATCAAACGCATCTACGGCGAGCACAGTCCGTGGTCCTGTTTTGGGCCCTCTATATTCTATATGTCACTGCAGACACTTCATTTTCCCAGTTTAAAAAAACAAAAGCTTAACTAATAAAATCTAACAAATTTCTCATTTAATTTATTTCAGATTAAGTGCACCCACAACATCATAATAATAATAATAATAATAATAATAATAATAATAATAATAATGGCTTACTTTTACAAAAGTATAATAATAATAATAATAATAATAATAATAATAATAATAATAATAATAATAGGCCATATCCCCCCAAAAAATGATGGATCTTTCCCTCCAACCGGCAAGACGGGCACAGGGGAATTTAAATTATATGGCATGGGAGAGGTTTAAAATATTTGCACGAGTCAGTGGTTGTACGGACTGCTGATCCGCACGTCAGTGTTAAAGCTGCCTTATTGCAGCATATCTGCCCTCAAGTTGGCATAACAGAGGGGAGCGACAGAGGAGTTCACTCCCTTCTTCCATGCAGACTTTATAACCCCTTTTCTGGATCCGGTCCAAAATGTTGTTGTTTCTTTTTATTGTCTTTCTTTCCTCATAATATATTCCTTGGTGTTCATGGAAGGTCTGAACAATATGATGAAACATTTAGGGAGAAACATGCAGATCACCAGAGCCCAACTGGAGGCCAAGATGGCAAATATCTCCATGGCCACAGTATACTTGCCCTGAGCACTGAGGGATGCTGGGATAAAAGCTATCCAGACACTGAGGAAGGCCAACATGCTGAATGTAATAAACTGGGCCTCGTTAAAACTGTCAGGAAGTCTGCGGGCCATGAATGCTACAATGAAACTAATGGTGGCCAAAAGAAACAGATAGCCCAGCATTGTGCAGAAGGCAGTGATCGATCCCTCGTTACACTCCACAATTATAAATCCAGGTTTACTTTGAATGTTGAATTGTGGAAATGGAGGAAATGTTGACAGCCAAGTGAAGCACAATATTAATTGTATCAGCAAACATATAGATATGATCATGTAGGACACTCGAGGTGAGGTCCATCGTCTTAGACTGCTTCCTGGTCTGGTAGCTTTGAATGCAACAACCACCATGATAGTTTTAGACAAGATGCAAGAGACACAGAGGGCAAAAGCCATGCCAAAAGTAACCTGGCGTAAAAGACACCTCTCATATTGAGGATAACCAATGAATGTTAAGGAGCTTAGAAAACACAAGGACAGGGACAACAGAAGAAGACAACTCAGTGAATAATTATTGGCTTTCACAATAGGGCTGTGCTTATACTGAATGAATAACTTCATAACACCAGCTGGCAAAAGTGAAGAAATTATGCTGATGGTGGCTAAAGTTATCCCTAAAGGTTCTTCAAATGATAAAAACTCAGTGGGTTTTGGCAGACAGCTATTTCTTCCAACGTTTGGCCACTGATCCCAAGGACACTTCAAACAGTTTATTGAATCTAAAAAAAACAAACAAACAAACAAACAAACAAACATTAATTGATATTTTATAGCTTATTTAGTTAAAGATTTATATTTGTACAAAGTAACAAAAAGTGAGTATTTCATTGTCATGTACACAGTAAAAATGTCTCAATATCTTAAGTTTTAGGATACAGATGTGCCCAATTATACCTTTCACAAATCAGGGAAAATTCTGCCGTACATATTTGGAAATTGAATGTATGGCAGACTCACCTGCTGGAGAAAGTTGAATAGAGCTTTAGAAATCATTAAAACTTTGTTTACTTTCCATTTAGCAGCTAACGACTTCCTGCAGAGATCAGAGAGCATCTGATAAATGGTAAACTAATATAAACTAAGTTTTAATGATTTACTAATAATTTACTAATCAATCTTCTCCCTTATATCGTAAAATATGTATTATGGCACAGAAAGTTTTATCTAAGCCTAACTGTATATTTCTTTTTTACTGCAATACAATA